>JAOXYH010000037.1:1985013-2001591 GCA_028566455.1 Botula fusca | reverse complement strand
CAGGATTTTCTGTTTGGACAAGTACTGTATAAAATATGATGTTGCACGTAAGCATTTTTTAATAAAATGTCTGGCGGAACTGACTTTGTCCGCAATTCCTCTTACATTACTTGTAGGATTCTCAATTAACTTTGTAGAGTGTTAGATCTCTCTACAGAGATGTATATATTGTCAGGATTTTAATACATGTATGATAGTTTGAACTTCAGCATTTTTAACACAGCTTCATTGTCTGTCCGTCTGATTGTATTTGGTTTACATGGTAAGATGAATGGCGATAATGAAAATTAGTTACAACCAGTCATTTTCAAAATTGTTGCCATTGCTGATGTGTGTAACTGTATCCAATATAATTTGTGAGTCAAACATATAGAGTATATGATAATGTGTCGAACATCAACTGTCAATCCACAATTGCACTCAATGTACAGGGTTCAACTGGCAGAGGCGGGGGTACTAGTCCCTTTAAGGACAGTTCTAGTTTTTAAAAAAAGATATATCAGAAATAAGCGATAAATCGGGAGTATCTTACTGAGCGATTCTTACATTGGATTGGGAATGACAGTCCAATTTTCAGTGATTCGGGATCTTGGTGTTGATTTACAATGTGTACCCGTTTTCGGAATCTTAAGATTAAGAACAGCAATCAGTCTTACCTCTCAGTATGCCACAACTAAAGCATTTAGCAAAGATTACTTTATATCAAATATATACTAACAATATTTCGACAATTTATCTTGCAGAAATCAACACCTCAAAGTCTAAAGGCTTTAAAGTAAGTCCATATTTACTGTCGATCACTGGTATTTTTCCAGGCACGGCTGTAAACTTACAACGTTGCAGCATGCTCGCAAAGAATATGAATAGTTCCATTTTAGCGAGTTGTTCACCCGGACATTTTCGTCTGCCTGCTCCAAACGGTATAAACAATTCCGACTTTCTTTTGTTCAAAGATTTACCATCAGATTCAAGGAAACGGCGAGGATTAAATGTTTGTGGTTCTGGAAACATTTCTGGGTCATGATTCACTGACCAAAGGTTTAAGAACACAAGCGTGTTTTCTCGTATTAAATATCCGTCTAGAACAGTATCTTTGGTGGTACTGTGCGGTAGAGCAAATGGAAATATACACGAATGTCTCATAACCTCCGTAATGGTTGCATCTGTAAATGGGAGGTTATCAAGGTCATCGAATTCAGGGTATCGGTCCATGCCAATATGTCCTCGGATTTCCCTGTAAACTTGTTCTTGGATATCAGGGTGTGTTACCATGAATAAAACGGCCCATTGTAATGTACTTGAGACTGTGTCGAAACCAGCGCCAATTAGCTCTTGTACAGTCAGTAATATATGTTCATTTGTTAGTCCCACTGCTGCCTTCTCCTCTTCCCCCGTTTCCTCTGTAGCTCGGATCAGAGCGTCCGTCACATCACGGATGTTTGAGGGGTCATACGTATCCAGGTGCTCTTTTCTCTTTTTCATACAAAACTTGTCCATTGTTTTCAGTATTCCCAAAAACGTATCGAACGATCGTTTGGTAAAAATACGCATCCACGGCATTATGTCCACTGGATTTCCAGCTCCCATAGTTGCCATGAATTTGTCGTTCATTTTCACCAGTGTCACAAAATCTGCGTCGTCCCGTTTGTATCTTTTTCCGAAACAAAGTGCACAGATAATGTTTCCAACGGACAAGTAAATCTCATTGTGTGGATCTATAGGCTTGCCGTTTGACGACAACAGGTTATTGGTCAAAAGTTCGGCTTCGGAAACTACAGCTTGTTCAATAGGACTATGTTTCTTGTTGGTGAATGATGACAAGCAATTTTGAGCAATTTTCCTGTGTAACTTCCATCTTGGTCCGTAATCACTAAATCCCATACTTTTGCCACTGGCAAGAAACTTGAACGTGTAGAAGTCTGGTCGTCCGCCGAATTCTTCCGCCTGTTTAATTGTGGCTTTCTTAATTGTGCTTATCCCATTTAGAACTATTGTTGGCCTACTCCCCATCATGATCTGGTAAATATCGCCATATTTATTCCTCAGGCTAGTCAAATATTTGTGAGGTTTCTTGCCCAAACTAGGTAAATTTCCTAAGACAGGCCAAGCCCATGGACCAGGAGCATCAGAACAAACTTCTTTTCTTTTCCCAGCAATTAGGAATATTCCAATTAACAACACCATGACGACCAACAATAGCGGTGTGTATGCAGACGTTTCTAAAATCGGTACATACATTTTTGAGACTTGATTAAAAGTAACTGAATTCAAAAACTTCGGTAAAAATCCTTAAATACATAGATATCCCTTACATAATATGAGTGACAACTTATAACATATGATGGGCGGTACTAAACTAACATGATTTGTGTAGTTTGTATGGGAAATTGGTCATTTTCATAGTGTATTGTGTCCTTGTAAGGAGTGACAGATGACCATATGGGGTACCATTTGTTATTTAGATAGTGTTTGGTTAACTGATTTCAGCATATTGCACTAGAGCAGCATTTATTCTAACTGGTCGTTATTAATAAAAAGGGGTCATACGTATCCAAGTGCTCTTGTCTCTTTTTCGCTTAATGTTTTGCTTCATTTCATTTAATTTAATTCTTTATTTATATTTCGGAGAGGTTTTGTTTCATTTATATGTTTATTATGCATTACCACAAAATGGATGATATATTTCATTAAATAGTAATCAGTAAATAACAAAAGAAGTCCGACCACGTCTGACTCCACTGCGCTCCCCGCAGCCATGAAGAACGATGAATACATTAAAATGTCCATTGTCCAGTCTCGACTTCATTGTTGTCGTGTCATTTTGACAAGTCGTTTGGCCTTTTGACAGGTCAGTAAACCACATATTTATATAAACCCCGTGTACAAAAACGTGAATTAAGGAATGCACATGCAGAAAATGTCAGCGCTAGTAGCTCGATCGACCTACAGCTGCAGATCGGCTTCACGTTCTAAATAATCATGCTCTCCCTTCCACTACGTCTCCTGAACAGTGGCTGCTTCAATCTTCTGCTATTCAATTCCATATTTTAAAAAAATTATCAAGTTATTAATTCTATTTCATTACTGGTTTTCAGTTTAGCATAGCTTCAAAATGAGAAGTTGATCAGTTGGTAGAAGTAACGATATTGCTAACAGCGAGGTTCATATAGCGTTCGAAAAATAGTACGTACCGGGTGTCACAGACATTGTGCGTTTGAATGCAAAATAACATGCAATCTTTTTTTTTCATTTAAACTTTTTCCTTTTCTGGAACCTCATATTTTATAATGGAAAATCGCCAAATCAAAATGGTTTTTGCTCCCAGATAATCGGGAGTAGGACCCTTATCTGTCACCACGTTTCAGTACGTTTTAAACCGGGAAATTCCACAGTTACAGTGGGGGTTACGGAAGCTGAATTTGTGATAATTGTTAACCTCTTAGTAGATATGACAAATGCGTTATCATCACAGCATTTTAAGATTTTGTTTGAAAGGAAATTTTGTCCATAGAACTTAATGATAGTAACCAATAGATTTTCAACAGTGTTATATTGTAACAGCATCCCACGGCAATGTTATTAAAGAATACAAAATTCGGATAAAAGGTGGCTGAATGACCAATAACATTTGAATATGAATACCGGCATATTTGGTAGCTGTACCGTCACTTAGAGCATACAGTTGTTTTCTTAAACTTACCTATACCAGCACTTAATTTTGACAAAGTCTATGGGCTACCACTTTTTTCGTTGTTTCGTGTTGTTAAAAGAGCTTTCACTCAGTGATTGCATGCTTTGTAGCGGAATTTTTTATTGGTCAACGTAGTTTCTAAACGGCCTGAATCGTCTATTATTAGCTTAATCAATAATAATAATAATAATAAAATTCCCTAGAAATTCTCCTCTTTTTGTAATCCCGAACAAAATTTATTTATTTACTTTATATATTATTATCCAGTCGCCAGGCGTTCGTCCGTCCATTGTCGACTCCTTACACGAGCTATTCCTCATCAATCTTAAATTTCGAGGATTTTTGCTATTTTTTAGTTATATCCTGAAAACGATAACAGATGGTGAGAAACAGTATATATCAAAAATGATCAGCAAGTCAAGCAATAAAAAAGTCTCTACTACTCCGAAATTGTCAGACGACTATTGATCACTATTTACGCGAGTTATTTCCCATGAAGCATATAAATTCAGATGACTTTTGCTGTTTCTGGCTTGTATGTTGAAAAAAAAAAAAAAATAGCTGGAGACTGCTGTAAATGTCAAAAAATGATCCCATCTTAGTCGTCATTACGCCAAAATCGTCAGATGACTCCTTTCATGCACTATTCCCTATGAAATGTAAAGTTTGACGATTTTTGCTGTTTTCGCCGAAATCTTGAAAATAATAACAGATGGAAACTGTAAATGTCAAACACGATCAACAAGTCAAGCTCTTCAAAAGTCCGTTTTCTTTCCTTGAAGAAGTTTAAGCTCCCCCTTAAATGAAAATTTCGACGAATTTTGCTATTTTTTAGGCCAATATCTTAAAAAAAACAGATAGAAACTATAGATATTGTACATACTACAGCATTGTTTAAAATTTGTCAATCTGATTAAAATACATGTCGTGTCCATGCTACGCTACGCTACAAGGATCGATCCTTAATTGTAGCATAGCATTGACACAGTCATGGCTAAAGGCCATGGTGAGCTTTTGCCATCACTTGGCGTCTGTTTTCCGTCCGTCCGTCCGTCCGTCCGTCGTCGTCGACGTAAACTTTTCATTCAAAGCTTTTCTCCTCTGAAACCAATGAGTCAGTTTGAACCAACTTGCAAGGAATAGTCCTTGCATGGGTGGTCCCCTTTCAGAATTGTGTCTGTAGTCTTGATCGGATATTCAATATGGCTGCCAGGGCTAATAATGTGTTCTGATTTGATGAAATTTCAAACGTCTTCTTGTCAGAAACAATAAAGCAAATGGAACTGTATTGTGGCATAAATGTAGTCCTATAACAAAGGACCACCGGCGGAAATATTTACTTTTTTGCATTGTTTTCTGATATTTATCATTTCTTATTTGTGCTTTTTATTATTTGTTGTTTACTATTTGCTGTTGTTTACTATCAAGCTGCTGCGCATTTTAAAAAACAGAAAATATAAATATCAGTCTAAAAACGTTGAATAATGAAATATGCGAAGTCATATGTTATAGGACTAGCATGAATGATTCCTGGGTGGTCCTCTACCAAAACTGTGTTTTTGGTGACCATCGAAAATCCTTGGGTGATACATTCAAAATTTTTGTCCTTTGAGGCCGACCTCAACCTAAGATGCATCAGCAGAAATAGTTTTAACATAGAACCCTATCATGGCCTATGGGAAAATGTGGGAAATAATTCCCAGAAACCAGCAAAAAGTGGCATGAATTGTCCTTAGGTGGTACATGCATTGACCCCAACCTCCATCGAAGATGGCTACAATCATCGGCATTGTTTAACATATGACCTTATGGCAAAAATGTGAAAAAAAATCTCAGAATCCAGGAAACGAAAATATAGTGGCCTGAATGGTCCTGTGTCAACAGTTTCAAATTTTGTCCATTGACCCAAACCGCAATCTAAGATACCTGCTATCAGCGGACATTATTTAATATAGGAAGCAATGGGAAAATGTTTTAAAATAATCTAGTTCTCAGAAACCAGCAAGCCAATTTAAAGGAAAATTGGCATGAATTGTCCTTGCATGATAAACTTTCAAAATTCAAGTGGAACCTCAATGGCTCGAACTGCAATGGTTTGAACGCCATGGATTTCTTGAATCTGTTTTACTGTCCCCGTCAATCAAGTTTCACATACTTCCACACTGATAGCTCCAACACCCCTATAGCTCGAACCGTTTTTATCAGTCCCTTGAGAGTTCCAGCCATCGAAGTTCGACAGTGTGTCCAATGACCCCTGCCCATCTGATGCCTACCATCAGTAGACATAAAATTTCTCAGAATTTCTTCATTAATTCTGACCAAAACGGCTTTATTTGTTACCAGAATGGACTTCAATATGAAGTGCAGAAAAAGGATTATGAGTCGTCTCTGGACATATGTTACAAGTTTTTGGTAAACCTTTTAAGTGTTTTTCATTTTTCAGATTAAAAATACACAGAAAGTCAACATGATTTCTTTTATACACGACTGCAAAACTTTTTGTGGTCGTATTATATTTATGAGAGTGTCGTCGTCGTTGTCTTCTGTCTGTAGACACATTGGTTCAGTTTAACAACTTTTGTTTCAGGGGACCTATTTCCATAAAATATTAACACAATGATCTTTGCTCCAATGTAAAGCCTGGAATTGAAACTCGAGATCCAATCTATACCCGTTTGGAAACTAGGGGCCTACATGTGTTAATAGGATTTTTTGTACATTTCCGTGCAACAACTTTTGTTCCAGTTGATTCATTTCCGTAAAATTGTAACATGGTGATCCTTGCTTCAAAATAAAGCCTAGGATTGAAAATGGAGGATATATCCCCACCCATTTAGAAACTAGAAGCCCAAAGGTGCTGAAATTGGTATTTTCGTAGTTTCAGCTGTAGAGCATTTATTTTTTGCCCGATTTTGATACCGTTTTTTTTTCTGTAGATCTTTATTCAAATTGACGTAGCTTTTACCGTTTCCAAGCGATACAATGGGCCAAAAAAGGGCAACACCTTAAATAGTAACTTTTTTATTTCAAGACTGATTTTGACAAATTTACGAATTTTATCCTTTGTCAGCTATTTTCGGGAAAAAAGAGGTGAGAGAGGCCAAAAAGGGCCAATTGATTTTGAATTCATGTGTCGAGCAAGTTACTGTGACAAGCACTAAACTATGTCCACACTCACTTTTAATATACATTTGTCCAAATTCCCCTTGTCGACATGCTGCGGTCGTATCATGCTGCACTCGGCGTAGCTCATTATCTTAATTATAATAATTTGCCAACGAATATTTGAATAATGGCATATGTAAGCCAGGTGAGCGATACAGGCTCATATGAACCTTTTAGTCCAATTAACTGCACCTCTTATTATGTCTCACGATTGAACCACATTATACTACATATGGCCTATTTGGTCTTAAGCCTTGTCACCCTGTGTACTGCACATGCCCACCATTCTCTTGTTCCTGTTGGCCATCTAAATTTTGGATCCAACCGATTTCATGAAACTTTAGGGCTTTATCCCACGAATTCTCTAGACAAATGGTTTGGCTTTCGGAATGTATAGATTACAGGCCAGCTAATCGTCTGGACAGGGTCCAAATGACGATATTTCAATAGTCGGTATCATTCAATGATATTTTGGTCCATACCCAATTCCATGACTTCAACTGCTACAGTCGATTTCTTTAGAAAGTCAAAACAAAATGAGTGTTGCGAGGCAGCTCGTACTGATGTAAGCAAAATATCAGGCAGAGTCATAGGTACATGAGTAAAAATAAAATGGAATAAAAGATAAAAGAGAGAATGACGTTCCAAATTTTCGACTTAAAAGCCTTTGTCAAGGAAATGACCGAATTCGAAGAAAGTTGTGTCACATCGAAACAGATGCCCACACTGACACAAGTGCAAAAGACCTGACGTAATAAATAAATTAATGCTGAACTTAGTGTTAAGGAGAAGGAAAAGAATTTGACATGATGTGTAAGGGACGGATTATAAGGTACAAAATGAAATAAAACAAAAAACAAATGTGCTGTGAATGAAAGAAAAGAACATGGTTGCAAAGGTTCTGTGAATTAGTGAAAAAAAACTTGTTTAACATTTAAACCACGGGGCTTTAAAGTGCCCAAATGATACTAGTACAACAAAGTGTGATACATTTCATATCGATTTTGGTGCATTTGATGTGCACATTTCGTAAATGAATTACTCGTCAGCGATGCTAGGGACCAAAACTTTGGAAGACCACGACTGTTATCAAAAATATGTACAAGCAAGAACATGCCAAAATGGCCGAAATAGGAAGCCAAAACCATCTACGGACATGCAGAGCTTTGCATGAGTAAATGATTCTTTGTTCCAACAACCGGCGATTTTGTCGTTCCCCTCAACTTTAACAAGAACTGTCAATTGCATGTCGAGCAAGCGATGGTCGGGGAGTCGGAAATGGTTACCAACCGGGCATTCAACTCCATTTTTGACTGAACGGATGTTTTCCTCAAAGCAATCGCCCAGATGACGACACGTTTCTCCAATGTAAATCTTCCGACATCGCCTATGGTCAGCAAGTATCCTCTTAGATTTGAGGGTACTGCTTACTAGCTGTTCCCGAAGACATTTGCGTCTGTGAAGGCTGTAAGGGGAGGAGACGGGAAGATCTCGGCCATAACGGATCTTTAAGAACTATGGTCTTAACATTTTGTAAAAGGATATTGCGTGTGGCGATGTTGTGGGAATAGAAATTTAGTAACATAGGGACACAATCGGTGTTAGAATTTCGCTTAGGGGTCAAGACGTCATCCCTATTTTACTTTGAAACCGAATCCAAAACCCTGTCAATAACTGTTTTGGGGAAATCCCTATCCAGGAAGAATGCCGACATACGTTTGCATTGTTCTCTGAAATCTTGTTCGTCGCTGCAAAGACGTCTCAGTCTCAGGAACTGAGATTTGGGTATAGCGTCTTTGCAGGATTTTTGATGGCAAGAGCTGTAATTGAGGTAACAGTGAGCATAAGGGGGTTTGTAGAAGATCGAAGTTCCGATGCCGCTGTCAGAAACTCTACACAAAATGTCCAAAAATGACAATTCCGACTCGCTGACCGTAAAGGTGTATTTAATAGCCGGGTGATAGGATGATACGAAGTCAATGAAAGTTTGAAGTTCCTGATATGTGTTGGTGGATACGCCAAACACATCATCAATATATCTTTTATGTAAATCAGGAACGGGGCCATCGAACATCTGTGAACATCCTTGTTTCGAGATAACCAACGAACAGGCATCCGAAACTTGGACACATTTTTGTCCCCATGGCAACTCCTCCTGTTTGAGAGTAGAATTCCCCATTAAACTGGATAGTGTTGAGATTAAGGACCAGTTCGGTCAATCCCAAGATGATATGTGTGTTAAAATATGGATTGGGTCTCTTGTCCAAAACATATTTGACCACCAGGATGGCGTCATCGTTTGGGATGCTTGTGTTTAAAGCAGAAATGTCCGTAGTGAAAATCTTTGGTTTTCCCCCACTAAATTGAAAAGTGTGGAAGATGCTCAAGGCATGATTAGTATCCTTGACGTAAGTGGGAAAGTTTTCAACTATGGTTCATGAAGATGTCAGGAAGGAAACTTGAAATGTTTTCGGTGGGACAAATACAAGTTGAGACGATGAGTCTTCCAGGGTTGCAGGGTTTGTGATTTTTTTTTGTAACATGTAGAACCTAGAAGTTCTAGGTTCAATGTTTGGCCTCTGACGGAAGAATTTCATTGTCTATGGCGTTCAAAATAAAATCTTTGAGTAATTTTTGGTTTTGTTTGGTGTTATTAAGGTTGATGGAGTTGTAAAACTGACGGATGGAAAGTTGGTATTCTGTCTCTGACATAACAATTGACATCCCAGGCCACAACAGCACCTCCCTTGTCGGCAGGTTTAATAAGATCCTGTCTCGATTCAAGTAGGAAGAGGGTTGTCTGTTCATCTGGCGAGAGGTTATGTTTCTTGAGAGGTCGAGTTTTCAAATTGGAGATTTGGGGCCAATTACAAGAAGTGAAATAATGGTCTAAAGTAGGAAACCAGGAGGACTTAGGTGTGAAGTTCGAGGGTTTATTGATAAACCTACTAAATAGGCTATAATGAAAGCTGGTACCAACAGATACCCGCTGATACCCAGTTCTAAGCAAATCTAATCAAGGGCTGTCCGACATGGAGTGGGCGTTAGGATTCGAAATGATCAGAAAGGCAGAGGGTGTGTTCTTCGGGGGTACTGCTGCAAGTACAAATCGATATAGAACCTAACTGTTAATGGCTAGAATGAAAGCTACAACCAATAGGTACCCGTTGATACCCAGCCCTAGGGAGGGGGACGAATACTGGACTGTCTGTCATGTCAGGGATATGTGTGGAATGGAGTCAGTCGAAATTGTCAGAAAGGCAGGGGTACCCACTTCGGAAGTAGTGCTATAGAGAACCTGACGATTCATGGTAAGAATGAAAGTTAGTACCCACAGGTACCCCTAGCTTGGTCAATTCCAAGAATTTACTCAGTGGAATTGGAGTAAAATTGTCGGAAAGGCAGGGGTGTCCACTTCGGAAGTACTTCTGCAACTCACATCGATAGAGAATCTGACGGTTTATGGCTAGAATGCAAGCTAGTACCCACATGTACCCGCTGATCAATACCCAGTCCTAGGCCTTTCAGTTTCCAGACTGTCAGATATGGAATGGACTTGTCTGTAGTGGCGTCAAAATGGCCAGACTGGGGTGCCCTCTTCGGAAGTAGTGTTTAAAGTACAAATCGTTAGAAAACCTGACGGCTTCTGGCAAGAATGAGAGCTAGTACTCACATGTACCCACTGATACCTACTCCTAGCTAGATCAATTCCGAGACTTTACTCCATGGAACGGACTTGTTCCTGGATTGGAGTAAAATGGTCAGAAAGGCACAGGTGTCTACTTCAGAAATACTTCTGCAAGTCACATCGATTTGTCGCTAGAACGAAAACTAGGACCCACTCGTATCCGCTGATATCCAGCCCTAGGCTGGCAAATTTCTGGACGACTGTTCGTCATGGAATGGACTTGTGTCTGAAATGGAGTCAAATTGAGTACAAATATTATCTGTATCTGTCATCAATTATAAAAATTCATTCGGACCCTTGTGTTTTCTATTATGAATCATCATTATAATGAGGCCTGCATGGTTCTTAAAAAGTCTGGCAATCAACTAACTGTATCATTCAAAAGCGGCCGTCGTATATCTTAGCAATGTCCAATATAACCCACTCCACTGTGCATCTACGTCAGATTTTGGTTACTGGAAGCATTGCAATTTTGGAATTGTCCAATTCGCTAAAATTCTAAGAGTTCGCCTGGACTACTGGATCGGTCTTTTCTGTATCACTTACCAAAGGGCAGTCGATCTATTGTGTTTATGTACGGTCTAATGTAACCAACTGCCATGTACATTTACCTCAGTTTTTGGTTACTGGAGGGCATTAAGGCTTAGGACAAAAATTCTCTGGATATCTGAATGAGCCTTAACTTGTTACATTGTCATTGATATGACACTTCAGATCGACCGCCCTATAAGTGCTATGTTCTTCAGTGTGGTCATGGTCATTTGTTACCGAAATATAGTTAGAAAGTATACAATAAGTAATAGAATTTCAGCCACGGTGAGAAATAAACTCAAATAAGAATTTACATGAATTTTCAATTCAGTTTTAAAATTGTCTATAAAACATGATTCCTTGATTAATTTTCTGTACATAATTGTTTGACACGTTCGTTTTCATTACTGAAGACTGATCTTTCTGGAATTTAATGCCAATATATCAGGCCTCCCTTATCATGTTTTCTTAAAACTATGGTCTCTCAACAATTTCTGAAATAGCAGAAGTATGGTGATTTCCGAGGATAGCAGCAGGAATGAATCTGCGATTGTCAGAACTTTCGGACTTTATCGCAGTTCATGGATAGTAGTATAACAATCGCAGTTCATAACAATGAAAATATCGCATTTTAAGCGGGACGCGGGAAAAAAGTTTTGCTTTCGGAACAATGATGTTTTTGAGGACTAGATACACAAAATCCGAGGACACTCGAAATCAAAATAAAACATAAATATCACGTGATCTGACGTATACAGTGAATTTTCGAAAATGGCTGCGAGACCAAACTGGTCTTCGTTACCCAGTGTACTTATCGTGGATATTTTATCCTACCTTTCGCACATAGACAGACTTAAAGCATCTTCAGTTTGTAAGAGATGGAGGAACTGTCTATTTCATCCATTATTTTGGCAGAAGGTACGTTTTAGGACGAGTTATTCTGACAGACAGAGGACGAAATTTTTGGCAGACAGATGTGGGAGATTTGTCCGAGAAGTCCTCATAACATTCAACTCCCACAACCCAAGAGAAGTTCGTGAAAGCTCACAGATATTGGATATTCTTTGTGGAAACAAGAATTTAACTAGTTTTTCGCTGCAGCCATCAAGTTGCCACATCGAATGGCCAGAAACACAGTCGACGTATTTTATTGACAGGTAAGCACATCATGACGTAAATATTTACAAATACCAGCTGTGACCTTTAGGGGTCATCCAATCAGGACGTTTTTATTTTAAGTCCATGTTTACAAACATTAAGAACGTGACCCAGTGAGGGTCATAAAGTGTGCTTCTCACAAACTGCGAAAATAGTGACCTTAACCTGTTAACATGACAATGTGTCTGAATGCAGTTCATGGTCTGTAAGCTTAATTTTACAGGAACATGAAATTGAATTTCAGGAAAGTTCATTTAGACATGCTAGAGTAGCAATCAAGGTTTCTTTTGCGGGCCTAGCAAGAGTGCAAAGTTTTGGAAAAAGCAAGCAAAAGACTGTGTTCAAGGCAGCCAAATTATAATTGACCACTTTCCAATTTATTCTGAATTATCTCCCTTGATATGGAACTACATGTACGACTATGTTGTCATTAGACTGTATGGGAAATGTAGTTATGTAATAAATTTTTTACCTGTACACCTGCTGAAACCATATTGAGTGTGTGACAGGATGTTAAAACACCCTCAGGCAAGTATCATTTCAATCACATGTATAGGTAAAGCTGTGTATTGCAGCAATAAACAGCTTGATTAAGGCCGGGGATTAAGGATACTGTAATAGAATCATATGGGGCAGATAGCCGTAGTTTTAAATCAGGGGAGGTAATTCAAAGCAAATTGGAAAGTGGTCAATTGCAACTACTGTAACTGTTTCTGTGCTTTTGCCTAGTCTCTGGATTCACAAGTTTCGGATTATAACTTCAACCTGTTTCTTCGGTATTCTGTTTATATTCTCTGTGTTTGTTTCAGTGGCTGGATCCAATCATGACAATGTACATTCAACCTGGTTAATAAGACATTGTTCATCTTTAATTGCAGTTTATTCATACATGTATTTAATCAGGCATGGCATCGCATGACACTATCAAAATCAAGTCTGATTAAAGTAGAAATCCGGTGTCGACAGCCTTAATAAGATCATGTCCAGACAACCTTTATTTATTAATCTTATTTCAATCGTGCTTGACCCACTTGGTAGAAAGGATGTAACTAATGGAGTGCTATTTCCAGCAGTGCATTCTTTCCTTTAGGATATTTATGACTATAATAGAATTTCCATAGCATAAATAGTGTAGTTCTAACGGAATAAACACACTAGCCGAATAAACTTACTAGTGTAAGGGAGAATACCCAAGGTATTCTTGTAACTGGAAATACTGCACACTGGAAAAGAGTACATACACTTAACGTACAGCAACAAGAATGCTTATATTTACAAGTATAACATGTACATGTATAAGGACAAAAATCTTATTTTGTCATTATTACTACAAATGTACTAGGTTACATACGTAACCACAGTGAACACTGAACACGGATACATGTATGTGCCATTTACCTCAATGCCCTCTCCTAGCACTGTTGCACAGAAATTATGACTTCTGATTACTAAACATCAGACAAACTTCAGTCATAACAATCGTGATAATAATAATAATAATAATCAATATTAAAGATTGTAAATTAACTCAATAAGTACAAATACCAGTCTCCCTTGATGCCCTCATTACACACACACTCACCCTAATACTTAGGCAAAAACAGAGAGCTATCATTTACAATACATAACAATGAAGGTTATACATACATGTAATAAGACATCAATATGTATATTTGACATCATTGCCCACTGCACACAATGGACAGACGTAAGTTTCATGTCCACTCCTTAGGTGGACATAGTGGGCATACAGGAAGCCTGAGATTTTATCAGCCCACTCTGTGCCCATGCTCACAGTGGGCAGGTGGGAAATGCATAATCCATAAAATCTGTAGTGTATGATTGGTCAATCTAAATTGTCATAATTCATTTGTACATGACAACTTACGTACACCTTCAGATCCTTGTGAGCGTATAGCATGGACACAGGATCTGTATTTTAATTAGTTTATGTTAAAATAGGGATTGTGCCAAAAATGCACAGGTTTTACATGTGGAAGCCAGATGTGACCATTGTCGTGCCATGCGTTTTCGCTTTACATGTGTAATTTTGGAAGGTGAAGACACAATGACATGTCAGAAAACATGACAAAAGTGGGGCGAAGTCACAACAGCGAAAATGTGAATAGATTTCTTGTTTTAGCTTTTCATTTGTTACGATTTTACCTTCGTTTGACATAGTTTTGCTCTACTGTTTTTGTAATTTCATGTCTTCATGCCTTTGTAATTGCACATTGCATTTTTCATGTATTTGTGAATTAGAAAGCAAAACAGTAACTCCAAATTTACAAAGACACGAAAAATAAAGCGAAACTACAAGAATTGAACGTTAAATCATAACAAATGAACAGCAAAAACACGAAATCGATTTGGGGTTTTCGCTTTTATTTTGTCGTGATTTCGCTCCACTTTTGTAGTGTTTTGTCTTCGTGATTTTGCGTTGAAAGCAAAAACTCAAAGGCATGAAGATATGAAAATGGCCACATCCAGCTTCCATATTTACATGTATATACAGTCTGCTGTTAGAAGGCAACTGTTTGCTCAGATCACCTTAGAATGTAAGTCCTGTTTGCATGGTTTGTGTCACAGTTTAAGAACAGATGTTCTTCATAGAAACCATTGCTAATCACATCATATTTCATATATAAGATCATATACACAATGTAGTACCAATAGAATTTTTGTTTATTTTAAGGTTTTTAGACAGCATTGAAAGTATTATTAAGAACAGTAGAAGACTCAAACATTTCTCCATGGGATTTGTGGAAGAGTTACTTGAACATTCCAGTAGTATCATCGCTTTACTTGGAAGGAACTGTCCACGAACCTTAGAAAGTTTACATCTTGCCAGCATCAAAGAGGACTCGGAGAATTATGGAATTATTGATCTCAGCGCTTCCCAGTTCAAGACATTTGAGGCTTTGAAGCATCTTAGTATAGACTATGATCACATGAGCAACGATCTTCTCTCAGCGGTCAGTTCTGGATGCAGAAATAGACTAGAGACATTAGTAATCAATGTTCATGGTATTGACTCAGAGCATGAAAAAGTTACCAACTACTCATGGATGCAGATCAGAAAAAATTGTCCAAAGCTGGAGGTCACAGTCAATTTGATCCATTCTTATGATGGCGTGCAAGGTCTTCTAGACATACTTCAACCATCCCTACCTCTGACCTGCTTCAGGCAGCTGTTCTGTACAGATCTGAATCCCTCAGCCATTAATTATTTCTCGTCCCACTACAAAGATACTCTGAAGTCTGTTTACATTATTGATGGTTTGAACGAGGGATACCCCATTCCATATTTCAGCCATATGGAAGAAGATACCTTTGTTATGTTAGCATGGAGATGCAACAAGCTTGAAGAATTTTCCTTGATTGGTTTGTATAAATAATTGTTTTGGGTTCTCAAAGTATGTGTGCAACGTTTTACTATCTCCAGCTAAGTCTTCCATATGTCACAAGAAAATGGTCTCTTATTTAGAAAATAATTTAAGAGAAAAGAGAAAATCACAAAAATGCTGCAAATTTGCATATTTGTCAGTAAAATGCATACTGGTTTTGTTAATTTGAATTGATGAACAATTAAAGTTCAGTTAATGAAAGGTTCAATGGAATATGTAAAAGTGGAAAGATGTTGTGAAATATTGCCTGTGAAATATGGGTGAAATCTCTTGTTTAGTAAAGGATTATATACATGATTTATGTATTGTATTTAGTTTGTCAGTACATAACAACATCTACATATATGTTTTAGGGTATGAGATCTTGGATGATGACATCATGGCGATTGCAAGACTCCGTGGAGAACAGCTGAAGAAATTTGAAATACCTCTGTGTTGTATTGCCACTATGGATGAAGAAGAAGATACTCCAACTACATATGCTTATGTAGATGATGATTTTGTACTCAGTGTAAGGATAAGTTTCTTAAATGCTCTGAATTTTATCAGTTTCTCCTCACAACAATGTAGTAACTGGCTTGACCATGTGTTAATGTCCGAAACAAGCTTGCTGTAGGCACAGCATGCCTCATCCCCACAGCCTTAAATTCAGTTGGTATTTTGGAAAGCAGGAAACCTGTTGATTTTCAAGTTCAGAGGTCAAGGTCACAGTGGCTATCTGGGTCATTCCTGCAACCTTCAATTGGTATTTTGGAAAGCATGAGACTTGTTGATTTTCAGTTCAGAGGTCAAGGTCACTGGTTATCTTGGTCATTCCCACAGCCTTCATTTGGTATTTTTGAAAGCGTGAAACCTGTTGATTTTCAAGTTTAGACATCAAGGTCACAGTGGCTATCGGGGTTTGTCCATTCGTAAGGCACTTGTGGACACAACATATC
>JAOXYH010000037.1:1733147-1759159 GCA_028566455.1 Botula fusca | reverse complement strand
AAAACCGCCGACCTTGGGCAGGTAACTGACAAACCTGATCACATACGGTTGTAAGTCGAGTGCACCCTTTTTTTGTTGTTTACAAAGCGGGGCGCGAACTCACAACCCAGAGGTGAATGGCTACAGTGATTGTACGGTAAACAATGACCTTAACCACTCGGCCACCCAGGACCCCATTGAAACGAGACTAGTTCCCATCGCGACATATGCCGCGATTAACGTATTAAGGGTTAGAAGAACAGATTCAACAGCTCTTTTCTCTTTACATAACAATCACGTAACATGTTTTCCCTACTTTGTTGAAAATCTACCAAAAATTGGGGATGTGAAAAATCACTATTATAAGATGTGTTACAGGTGGCGTTAAATGTCCGTAGTAACTTATTGTAGCGATAATAAAATTTTGTCAAATATTAATTTGTTATCGGAATCCTTGCTGCAGTATTTTCTTAATAAATAATTTCATTCACTTAACTTTTTGACACTCATTACAAACGCATGCAAAACGAACTTACTTCACATAAACACTATGGGATGGAGATATGGAAACGTAATATAAAATCCGAAATGGGAAACGAGAAATCCTCTCTTATTATTCAAATTGCCATTTGAGTTCTAAAATCAATGTCCAAAAAATGGCAGCAATTACTGTTAGCATTGTGAGCTGGCAAGGATAAATTTTACAGACAAAATTAGAAAATTCGCGATTATCGATAGCTAGAATATCATCCAAACAGCGGTATGTGAGGCTTTTTAAATGATGTTTGGAAGGATTTTTATTGATTGTAACATACCAATAAAGGGCAGGTTCTGCGATGATAGGGACACAATTTGTACACGTAGGTAAAGTGAAGAGCGATATTTATTGTTAATCATTTACACACTTCGTGAGTGCGTGAGCGGTAAATGTTTTCTTTCTTTACAATTAGGTAATTACTGAACATTTATAAAATTGATTTTTTTTCGATAGTATCATTTTGTCTAATATTACAACATTTTGGTTGCTTCCAATCTAATGCAAATTTTAATAAAATAAGCTTTTTGAATATTTATATCGGTCTTGCATTGTTTTCGTCCCAGTATATTCGTATTTTGAAATTATCTCGCAATAAATCAATAGATAAACATTCATGAATCAGTTGATACGTTTGATCGTTTTTTATTGTCTCGAAATATATGTTTCCAAATGGCCTAAAATATGTAAATCAACAGACAAATTTGAATTTTTTCAACAGACAAATTTGAATTTTTTTATTAAAAAAATATATTAATTAGCCCCAGAAGGAAAACATTTTTTTTTCAGTGCACTAACGACCATCAAGGTATATAAATATGCAAAAGTATTAGTTCACTAAATATTGTTACCGTAAAACCTCTGAATTTGAGAAATTGTAAGCTTTCGTTTATTGTTAATTTTGCTAAAGTAGTGGGTCACATTTCTCGATGTTATATCTAAATTATCAGACTTGTATTTAATTTATAATATGCTTGCTATAACTTTTGTTGTTTCTATAATGAGAACAAATCGTGATTTTCTATATATCATTTACAGTGTTCGTTAAACATGACGCATGTCGAATACAGAATTCTTTTAGATTTCATTATAAGTTATCCTTGAACACTAACTTTGTCGTCACTTGCTTTTGCAATATTTAGCATTTTAAAAGCAAACTCATCCTAAATAAATTTAAACATTTCGCTTACAGAATGTAATCATTGTCTGTTCTTAAGACATCTCACAACTTTACAATGTGTCAATAATTAAAAATGATTACAAGTGACCTTCCTTCAACAAAAGAAGTTGAAATTACAAAAATAATAGAGCTATTTCAGTATGTTGATTTTATGACTTTAATGAATACAAAAATATTGAAAAAAGCATAATCAAGCTTCCTTGAAGAAGTAACATATTGATAGATTTCGTCACAATAAGGCAAATTGAATGTAAATTCTGGACAAATAACCTAATTCAACAAAACGGAAAAATGAAACATTGAAAGTAGTTGCAGCAAGTATATATATGTCGAATTAATATTTCATTTGATTCTTTTGTGTGATGTTCTTCATTTTGACCGATATTCAAAATGAAATAGAAAGGTGTATGAGGTCATAAAGAGCAAATGATTAAAGGTAAT
This sequence comes from Botula fusca, assembly GCA_028566455.1. NCBI lineage: Eukaryota > Metazoa > Mollusca > Bivalvia > Mytilida > Modiolidae > Botula > Botula fusca. The sequence goes on along the minus strand of JAOXYH010000037.1, from coordinate 1,757,024 downwards.
CAAGAGTATATGCACCACTAACGAGTGTTATAGTGAAATTTCCTTTTCGAGAAGTGGCACGTATCCACGTTTGAAAAGTTTATAACTGTTACTTCTCGTTTCATTCCCCTACAGAATGAAAAAGTTTACTCCCATAAAACTGTTAAAAGTTTATCAATTTGTTATGCGCAAGAATTTAATTTCATTGTAACTCTCAGGGAATTCATAAGTTTCTTTGTCTTAATTTCAAGTACATGAAACAGAGAAAAAACGAGTGACATAATCATTGTCGGATGATAACTTAGTTTTTCCTACAGAATTCTCCAAAGATCAGCAGACCAGGCGCAATTTATAAGATGCTGGAAGTTATTTTCACACTGTAGTTCACAGTACATCATAAGGGGCTTGACAGAGGGCTGCTTCAGCGGTCTTAGAAAATCTTATTCCAGTCCCCTTTCGCCAAGCTAAAACACCGTTTTTCCCAATCTACCACCTTTTTCTGGTGTTTTCGTCCCTTTTTATTGAACGTTTCAATTATATTGGTCGACTAAACATAGTAAGTGAGATAGTTTATCCTTGAAGGAGTTCTTACAGTTTTCTGGACTAATTTACATTGTCACTCTCAGTGAATTCATATGTTTCTTTGTCTGTTGTCGTTCAATCATGTTCTAGTTAATTTTCTGCAAGCGTTATTTTGTTCATCAGTCCAAGAGATGCCATTATTAGGCACACCTTTTCTGTACGTTCTTTGAATTCTTTTATTTTTCTTTCTTTTCTTTTTATTCAGTCTCTTAGCTCTTTCACCTTCTAGCATTATAGACTTTTAATGCCATGAAAGTAGTAAGCTAACACAAGATCTTTTATTTGTATTCTGAAGACATTTTAATTTATTTCTTACTCATTTACTCTATCGTAAAATGTTTTGACTGTCTTTTCCGACAATCAAAAGAACCTCAATAGCATTTTGGATAAGTAGCAAACCCTCCAAATGTTTGGCCAGTACCTTAATTTGTACCGAAAAACGCAGTCGTGCTGTCGAATTATTGCTAGCAATCCACATCCACACTCAGTTGTTAAGCAAACAGGCTCCTTCGGCATGATCTTATTTTCTCATTTTTCTGGTACATCTACAATTGTACATACTACTTTAAGATTTTCACACTCAGAGAGGCTTCATGACTGTCACAACTGGTTTCTGCCATAGCCACAGCTTCTGTTAAATACCAGCCTTTCTTTTGTATGGAGTCCAGTAAATACAATGTATGTGTCCTAAGAATTTTCCCAAAAAGTCATTTTCTCTCGTAAAATCTGAATATGCTCAACCTTTAACAATTAACCACCAGCATGACAAACTCCTCCAAACATTTTTCTATAAGAGTTGTAGAATTCATTTTGGAGGTAACCCTTCTTGCTTAAAAGTTTTGTAGATTTAAAAAAAAATTGTTCATACTCATGGACTACACTTTAAAATCCCACTCTTTGGAACATTATTATTTATCTTACGGTTATTACATGCTCTGAATAATGATTCAATATATTACTGTCCGTCCATTTGACAATTCCAATACTGTTGTTTGATCTCTGTGCATCTCTGAAAATATCACAGTGCCTGTTATATATACAAAGTCGTCATTAGTATTTACAGTTTTAATGTTCGCCTGTTGAATATCGGCAATGGACTACCGAAACAACAACTTAAGGGACGAAATCCTACATACAGGAAAAAAAGGACAAGACAAAAACCTGAAAAGGTATCATTATCTCTACTGATTTGGACTTCATTACATTTTATTTTCGGTAGATTTAGAACGAGTTCCCGGATGATTCACGACTGCATTGTGTAAAGCCATCAGTATTCTATAGTAATGATCATTGTAATATTTTATTTCTATTTCTTTCTCTCTGACCAGGACAGTCAACCCTGTTCTGTAATATTTTTATAATTTTACAATGAATATTTTGCCCATTTTTGAAATTCTCTCCACTTCCCCTGTCTCCCATCTCCCATCCCGTTTTCGCCTACCAGCCCTGCTGTCCTCGTCTCCATAATGTATCTCCAACCAATTGTGAGCATATTGCTCTGTGTCTAATACATTCAGTTTCACGGGACCGTCTTAGATTGAAAAGATTTCAGTTGGGTTTAATTTACTTTACACTTCTGATCTAAATATATTTTACTTCCTAAATTTTTATGCCGGGAATTTCCCATGATTGAATCTTTGAGGGGAAGGCTGAAAATACTATCTGTTCCAAACGGCACTAAGAAATAGTAATATTGTTAGAATTTCTTGACGAAAAGTCTATTCTTTCCTTAAAATAGTTTACAATATATGTAATTTTATCTTACTCCGACTACTTTCTACAAGTAATGACCTTTGATTTGGAAGCTATTTTGGCAACCGAAAACTTTTCCATTCGCTAAAATAAGGTTAAACTTCTTCAAATATCTTTGTATTTGTACATTAGCACTGCCGTTTCGCTCCTTAGAACTCATATGGCAACCTGAGATTTCTTAGTTATTGGATGTTTCATCGTACCGACGGTTATGCATTATATTTATTCTACACGATTATGTGTGACAGAATATTTGTTCATGTCAAAATAAAGAACGGTTAAACCAAGAAGAAATATTCAATAAACACTATTATAAGAGGACGACTTGCTGCTGACAGAGTATTTGTCTTTACCAGTTAAAGTCACAATATGTTTTTTGAACTATTAATTGTTTTTAGTTCGCCTCTACGAAGTAGAGAGTGACTATTGTCCTCGCCTCGCGTCTGCGTGCGCGTCCACAAGGCTAAAGTTTACGCCAGAGCTTTTTTGCAACAGGTTCCACTTGATGCCTGGTAATGTTACTTTGCATAGAGATGCATCTTGGTTGGGGGGGGGGGGTGGTCTGTCAACATCCCAACAAAAATTGTTTACCTTGACATAGATTTGATGCTTCATTGATCTTAGAAAATCTAGTTAAAGTTTACGTCAGATTTTTTGTTCACTAGGTTCCAGGTGATGCCTGGTCATATTACTTTGCTTAGGGATGTATCCTAGGGAGTCAGTCAACATTCAGTCAAAATTGGTTACCTTGACATAGATTTTATGCTTCATCCTGTTAAAGTTTACGTCAGAGTTTTTTTTTCAACAGGTTCCAGTTGATGCCTGGTCATGTAACTTTGCAACATGATGCATCCTGGGGAGTCTGTTCACATTCCAACAAAAATAGGTCACCTTGACCTAGATTTCATGCTTCCTTGATCATAGAAGATCCGATTAAAGTTTACGTCATAGTTTTTTTTTCAACAGGTTCCAGTTTCCAGTTGATGCCAGGTCGGGATGCATCCTGGGGAGTCTGTTAGTGCCCTGACAAAATTAGTTCACTATTTGGTAACTGTGATGAAATTGTTTAGTGACAATGGGCATTACGAAGCTTTATTTAGATGCTGTAGGTGACAACCTATCTTTATTTATTGGATTTATGTTCCTATAATTTTATTGTAATTTGTAGGTCAAATATATGACAGTCTTAACACTTTGTTAGATTTCAAAAAGGTACCAAGTCTGAGATCAAAGAATATCGCTATATTTTGCTGTTATAATGTGCAACAGCTTATCATATTTCCACACATTGCATTGTACAAGTTTGCTGTATTACGTTTGACAAAATGGTATACTGTCCCGTGGTTTTACCTTTTTATTTTATTTCCAGTAATTGGCTGCATTGTAGCCTATCGTAGATGTACCTTAACGTGACATTGATTACCTGCTGCAATCAGGCAAGTTAATTTCCCAGTATTAAACACCCATCGTCAATTTATCAAGGTAAACATAATCGATGACATACCCCTTCATTCCAAGAAAGCAATCCACTGGTCATAGAACGTTTTTGCGGTCCCCTTTTTTGCATCAGACCTTCCTGTTACACAGGAGATGTTTTGGACTACCTTGTGTAAAAGTCCACTTTGCTGTATTGGCGTCGCTTTGCATCCGTCATCCGACATTTTAGACTTTTCATCCAAAAAATCTGTATTTAAACCACCGGGCAAGTTAGAACCAAATGTGGTCTTAATAGTCCTTAGATTAGATAGCACTTTTTTCCGATACTTAAAATGAAAAAAAAAATCTGCCCAAGGCCTTAATCACCTTTTTGGCAGAATGGACTTTAATTTGACTAGTTAAAGTATATTTTTGACCAGTTTTAGTTTTTTTGTTAAACATTGAACTTTTGACAGTTATTATCCAAATGGAGGTTAAGACAGAAATCAGAAAAACACTTCAAAATCATCGTGTCTATAATCGTTTTGGCCACTTTGAGCCAAACTTGGTCATAGTCGTTAGCTCCTTTTTTTGGCAGCTCTGTATTTCACCCTCTAAAACAACCTATCCTTAAAATAGAAATTTCTTGAAATGGGCAGAACCACATTGTTTTATCTTGGATTAAAATATGAGTGAGATCAAGGATCATGAGTAGTTTAACATATAAAACAGATGTTAGGTTTTGAAGTTTCGACGTTTATGTATGAATTATGCATATTTCTCTTAAAGCAGGATTTATAGGGTGAGTCATAATTTAGCCCCTAAATAATGAAAAACTAAAAATTGATTCATCCTTTCAAAATTATACTAATTGTATTGGGAACTGAATGAGATATTATCATCTTGCCATTTTACAGTACATGTTACAGTGACGTCATATATATATATATGTGATAATTGTCGAATGTGATGAAAAATGGTAATTTTCTGCATAGCTTTTGGCAAAATTAAATATGAGCAACAACCTTACACAATATGATATTTGAACAATTAGAACATCTTAAGAAAAACATCTTTCAGCAAAATATCTTCATGCTTAAGGCCGTTGCTCATATCTAAATATTAACTAGATTTACCAAAAAGAAGCAAATTTTGCCCCTTTTCAGTGATACCTAAATTGCACCAACACTGAGGACGTGGAGCAAATATGATGGAAAAACAAATATTTTTACATTTTATCAATATTTGATAGAGTTATGTGTCATGATTATATGCAGAATGATTATTGGTAAATTTGTAACATTTTATGATTTCCAAATTCTATAGGTAGCCAAAAAGCGGCTTCCGTAGCCAAACTCGTTTAACAATCTGTTTGTCTAAAATAACCATGCCTATAATGGAATTAAAGTTGAGACTATAATAGTCCTTTGGTGGTCCACTCTCAAAATTATGTCTGGTAGCTCTGCGTTTAATTCATACTTGACCACCGTTACTGGAAATATAAATAGCTTTAAATGGTCAAAAGCACCTTATTTAATGCAAAATGAACTAAAATTTTAATTGTGAAAGCATAATGATGAGTGATTAACATATATATACGAGGTTTTTCGGACAACTTTGATATTTTGCTAATTTCAGTGCATAAAGCAGCAAACATCATTCAAATATCCAATGCAACCAACTTGGCGATATTAGTCACAAGGTGAGTTTCTTTCAAATATATGTTCGGTAGCTCCTTCTACCAAGAGTGACTCTACCGGTACAAAAAAAACGTAAGTATCTTTTAAAAAAGTTGAAATAACCAATGCAGTGAATTAATCTCAGGCTGACAAAATTTTAGGGATTTCAAAACCTTTCTTTATTAGACAGATACCATTCTGTTGAAGCCTCGTCTGCATTTGTAAAACCGTATAAATTTATAGTTAAGGTTTGATCTTTTCTCTTACTTTTTGTTTTTTGCAGTAAAATTTTTAATATGCTAATATATTCTGCAGGTGGGCATTATAAATTGAAATTTTCAATCTCAATTTAGGCCCAAAAACTGTCAATTTCCTTCAGTTTTTAATACTTTATATTGATTTTATCATTTTTAAATATGCAGCAGTTTTAAATCTTAGATTTAATATCTTTTAAGTTAAAATCTGTATATAGATGCTATAAACGTTATCGATGCTATCTTGTCAAAGTCACCTTTAGCGTCATCCACCAGCCTGAGACATCAGTTATCTTTTACTAATTGATTTGCTTGTGTTGCACTTTTTGCTGTCCTTCTCTTGAAGGAAGTTTGAAATAGGACTAGGTAGTATTTCACTTAAGAGCCAGTCTCCCAAAAATCATGCAAAATCGTAGAGATGCAAGGTTTCAACTTTACAATTGGACATGTTTTGATTGATATGTAGAATATAAAATAACAAACGTTTTCATGGATGGCACGCTATTTAAGAGCCTGTCTCCCTAAAAACCATGCAATGTCCTAAAAATTGTACAGATTCAAGGTTTCAGTGGCACATGGTTTGATTGATAGGTCTATCTGAAAGACACACTATGGCAAAAGGAAATTTTTGAAAAATCAAAGATGGCAAATATATAAGACTTTCAGTTATTGCTAGGGACCTTGAGCTTTGAAAAATGTAATTTTAGTACTACTTATATCCTTCTAAGTTCAAAGATATATGGTTGCTAAGTACTTTTTATCCGAAATATATGGTTGCTAAGGACTTTATGCCATTGCTAGGGACCTTGACCTAAAAAAACATCATTTTAATACTATTCATAGCCTTCTAAGTTCAAAAATACATGGTTGCTAGGGACTTTATGTCGATAATAGGGACCTTGAAATTGGAAATGTTATTTTTATACTATTCATAGCCTTCTAAGTTCAAAAATATACGGTTGCTAAGGACTTTCTGTGCAAAATACACTGTTGCTAAGGACTTTATGTTGTTACTAGGGACTTTGGAAATGTCATTTTAATACTATTCATAGCCTTCTAAGGTCAAAAATATAGGGTTGCTCAGGACTTTCTGTGCAAAATACACTGTTGCTAAGGACGGTATGTCGTTGCTAGGGACCTTGACCTTGAAAATGTCATTTTTCAATCAATCATACCTTTCCAAGTCCAAAAATATATGGTTCCTAAGGACTTTGTGTGCAGAATACGTTGTTGCTTAGGACATTATGTCGTTGCTAGGGACCTTGACATTTAAAATATCATTTTCATACAATTCATAGCCTTCTGAGTCCAAAAAATATACGGTTGCTCAGGACTTTATGTTGTTGATATGGACCTTGACCTTTGACCTTTATGTGGAACATTTTTGCAATTCAAAGTTTCTTTTTATCTCTTACTGTTTTTGAGATATAAGCAAAAAACCTTCATTTCGGACCGCAAAAACGGTTTTTGGGCTCTAGGTCCATAATGGTTGATCCAATAATTTTGGACCCATGTGCAAAATGCAGATCTTCACAAGATACAAATTTTCTCCATTACATTTTATCAGCTATGTATTACCATTTTCGAGTTATTTCCATAACAAGCGATAGAGGTCATCGTGACCTTGACATTTAACCTTTGACCGTGTGACCATTTTGCACTTCACATGATCCTATAATTAATGGTGAAGATCCCAGGTGTCTACGACGTACAATTTTTGAGAGGAAAAAATTAACGGAACATGTCAATTTTCAAGAGGAGTTAACTCATATAAGGAGTCGTCAAATTTTTTCGATCGAAACTGTATTGAAATTATGGCTTGCTACTCTGAAAATTTTCCATCCTTCGGTTTTGCTCTACCTCTTACGGTTTCTGAGTTCAAGGAATAACAAGGTTTTCGGTGTTCGGGCAGATAACTCTGCATAGGAAAAGAGTTCGGTCTCGTTGCATCGATTTTGAATACTGTAAGTATGCCCGATACTTGGTATTAAAAATCATTGCGATATGTCGCGTACTTTCTCTGCAGAGAGCTTTCGAAAAGTGGTGGAAGAAAAATAAAAATAAACATAAAAAAACAGTAAGGTTTTCCCGTTGGAAACGGACCTTAATAAAGTAAATGATTTGTTTATATACGGGTGTGAATATAATAAAAAGGTGATACAATGAAAGTTATCTTCTCGTATTTTCTTGAACACCCTCCTAATAAGCTGTAAATGTTCCTAATGTACTCTACTTGCCATATAATAACATGAACCAGTGAAACTAGCATCTTGGTTAAATTAATTTAATCTAAAAAATAGTACATGGTAACATTTAATGCATTTACAATACCGAAGTAGAAAATAATTATCACTTATGCAAATTTGACTATTCCATTTCAGAATTAATTCAAGTCTAACAAATTGAATGCTTGAATTTTACGTGCTCTGGAATCTAGAAATCCAGAATAAAATTTGTGCAGTATATTGCAAAACTGCCCGAGTATTTTTCCAGAAAATTTGAGCGATATATTTATTCAATATTTTGTATGTTGTCTTATGTTAACTTTATATAAATCGTTAGTCTAGCTGAATGATACATACCATCAGGCTGACGAGCAAAATTGTTATATTTAATGTCCTCTAGAGGACGACCTTTTTATTGAACGTAACCACTCGTCTTGTCACTTTGACTATGTAAGATAGTCAAGTTAATTGAAATATTAGTCATTCTTCTTTTGTGATGGCCTTCCTACCATATTTGGTCAAATGTCTTCAAAATGACATTTTTTTCTTTCTCAAGTTTAACAGGATATAATCTCACCTTAGGTAGGCAGAGTGTTATGTTTACTAAAGACCAGATGCATCATGCAAAACTGCTGAGCAAAAACGGTGTTATCGAGCACACATTTGACCTTCACCCTTGACATCAAACTAAGTAGTGGTTATTACTATAAGTAAGTATTGTATCATGTTTGATGAAGATTAGATTCAAAACTTAGATTCACAGTGCCTGTAATAGTGTTATAGATCTTAATTTTTTGTATGTAAATGTGGTGACATTGACCTTTAATCTTGAACATCAAAAGGTTTTATGCTCTCTCATGATCAACCATTATATCAAAGTCAGTTGGTATTGGCTGAAAGACTTCAGGTATATGGTGTCCACAAAAGATGGACCGACGGGCACACAAACAGTCCCGTTACTATATCCAAGCAACAAGGAAAGTTTATGATATCATAATAATTTTAGATACAGACACGATCATAAATGTCTCCCGTTACAACAGCACTTGTTTGCTCTGACAGTCGTGAGCAGCAAACAACCGCTGTTGAAAATTGTAACTAAATTAGGAAGATAGGTTGGAACTATTGAAAATCAGTGTGATAAATTTTTCTTGCGTAAATTAATAACTCGTCAGCGATGTAATGGACCAAATCTTTGGAAGACCATAGCTGTTACCAAAGATGTATAAAACAAGATGCCAAAATGACCGAAATAGGAAGCCAAACCATCTACGGGCAGAGCTTTGCATGAGAGATAACTATATAGTAACATATCCTGGAAAACATAAAGTTTACTACAGAGGACATTAAGTTACCTTAAAAATCTATTTCTCTGGAACCACAAGGCCTATAGAAACCAAATATGGTTTGAATCATCCTAATGGTATTTTCTTTCAAAATTGTATCCGATGACCCTGATCATCAACCAACATGGCCGTTGTTGATATAAATAGAACATAGAGGTGAAATGATAATAGTTTATATCTCCAAAAATATAACAGGTAGCGAAACACTGTGGGGGGGGAAATGACCAGCAAGTCAAGCTCTCCAAAAGTCTCTATTACATCGAAATTGTCAGATGAATCCTTTCATGAGTTATTGCTGTTTGAACGCAAATTTTGACGATTTTTGCCGTTTTTGCCCAATATCTTGAAACGGTTACATACAGTGGATTCTCGTTATATCGAACCTATAGGGACCAGCCAATTTTTTTCGACTTAAGCGAAAATTCGAGTTATCGGAAGTAAAGTTGTATAGTTATTACTGTTGAAGGTCCAGAAAATGTGTTCGAGACATTTATAATGAGAAACTTTAAAAAGCAACAATAATCAGCAAACCAAGTCTACGTTATACCGAAATTGTGAGACCACTCCTTGCATGAGTTACTGACCTTTAAACGCAATTTTGACGAATTTTGTGGTTTTTTGCCAATATCTTGAAAACAATAATAGATAGAGAGAAACTGTAACAAGCAAAAATGATCAGCAAAAATTATGTTCTTCAAAAGTGTCCATTACACTGAAACTGTCAGATGACTCCTTACATGATTTATTGGTCCTTAAACATAAATTTGACGATTATTGCCGTTTTCGGCCAATATCTTGAAAACAATAACAGAAAGAGTGAAACTGTAAGAAGCAAAAATTATCAGCAAATAATGCTTTCAAAAGTCTCCATTACACCGAAACCGTCAGACGACTCCTTACATGAGTTACCGGCCTCTGAAACGTAAATTCTGATGATTTTGCTGCTTTTGCCTATCTCTTGAAAACAATAACTGGTAAAGAAAAAACTGTGACGGCAAAAATGATCAGCAAGTCAAGTTCTACAAAAGTTTCCATTACACCGAAATTGCGTGATGTAAATTTTGACTATTTTTGCTGTTTTTGGCAAATATCTTGAAAACAATTACAGATAGGAACTGTAAAAAGCAAAACGGCTCAACAAGTTATGGTCGTCAAAAGTCTCCATTACACCAAAATCGTCGGACGACTCTTTACATGAGTTAATTGCCCCTGAAATGTAAATTTTGACGAGTTTTGCTGTTTTTTTTTGCTAATATCTTGAAAACATTGACAGATAGAAACTGTAAAAAGCAAAAATGACCGGTAAGTCCAGCTCTACAAATGTCTCCAAAACAAGGAAATTGCCGGGACTCTTTGCACAAGTTATTGTCTATCAAGGCCCAGATGAACGATACTGGCTCTTTGAGGACCTCCAGTTCTCTGTGCTTACATCTAGTAGTATAGGACTTAATTACAAATGCGACAGGATATCTTCTGTTAGATTTCTTTGAGAACTCACCAGATATCCCCATTTGCAGTGTGACAGGTGGCGTTAACGGAGCAGGACATGCGTACCCTTCCTCAGCACCTGATGTCACTTCGTTTTTTTGGTGGGAGTACACATTCCTAGTGCTTTAGATATCGTGTTGTCTGTTCCTATATTGTTTGGTTTTTATTTCATTCTTTTTGTCATATCCTAGTTCTCGTTGTTTCTTTCCGCGCCTTTCCCTTGTCCGTGGAATCACGAGTTTAGGATTTCAGGATTGAACTTATTGCTTCGGTATTCTGTTGCCGATATAACAATTACATTTCTAGTTTGACCAACTTTTATACTCACTAAAAAGAAGATATAACCCGCGAATAAACGTTTTTAAGATAATTTATTCAGTAATAAAATGACATTTTATAATAATAAAACATATAGATCACAAAACAAAAAATATGCACTTTAAGTCTGTTTGACCACACATAAAGACCTCATTTTCATTCGATATGTACATTACTTTAGAGGTATCATAAAACAATAAATTTATATGTATATCTGATTGATGGAATTTTAATATATCATCTTGCTTACTTATAATCTGGTAAGTAAACCTGTAAAAGACTAGATGATAACTCCACGCTTATATTTCCCATTTTTTGCCCAAATAACCTACACTAATTAACCATGCCCAGAATCAACTAAAACAGTTTTGTCATATCTAGTCTAAAAATGTATCTAATACCCGAGAAATAAAGACTATTTAACTATCCTGGGCAAGAGTCTTGCACAGCTATGTAACAAAAAAAAAACAAAATAAGTATAACACATATTAAATGCAATTTTTGGTCAACTCATTCTCGTTTTAACAGAACAAAATAAAAACAAGGTAGCACTTTATCGCTTTAAAAGCTAATTAATATACCTTTCTTGCACTGTCTGAGTTAACATAACAGGGAAAAACACAAAAAAGTCTGATGGGATGGTTCTGTAAAGGAATTAATGGCTTACACTGCTTTCCAATTCTGTGCTTTTAAACAGTTAGAAATAAGTATTATTTAGATATATAAGCAGTGGTTCACATAGTGCTTAAAAAACATTAACATTAGTTAATTGTTTGTTAACAGAACAAATGTATATCATCTTTAAAATTTTAGGAGTGTTTACATTCTGGGAAACTGAGTATTGTCATTAATGGTACAACATAATAAATATTGCATTATTTGAGCACAAAATCGCTAATAATTAGAACAAGAAATCCCTAATCTAACACGTAAATTGCAAAAACCCTTAAAAAATTATCTACTTCCCAAAACCCTGCACCAGCATTTATAATCTACTGTCATCTGGGAGAAATCTGAGAAGTGTCAACTGATATTGACGGTCCTTGCTCTTCAGAAAATAATTCCTCTGTAAAGTGCAGTTAACGGAAAAACTAATGATTTTAGGAATCTTATCCTTAAACAATTTTTCCTTCATGTGATTGCCTTTTTTGGCGTTTAAAAAACTTTACATATAGTATAATATGGCCCCTGAAACTTTATGTTTGCTATTTACATTAAGTCAACCAAAATCTATTCCTTTATCAAATACTGAGTTGAAACCATACAAGCACTACAATTAAGTCATTCATCTTCGCATTTAAGACATCTAACTACATGCATACATTACATTTTCACTTTCTATTCCAATATTAACCTCAAACATTCATCCTGAGCAGCAGGTTACGTAAAAAATAAGTTGCAAATTTTATTGTCAGTATCAAGTCTTTGTTCACAATTCATTAACTATTTGATGAAAACAGACCTGTATTTCTGCAATTACTGTTACTAATATTAAATAACACTGCTGAGACCTTGTAGGTATTTTAAGTTCAATTTCAACATATATTTTTGTCATGTTTTTACTCAGTTTTAACTTTTTCCAAAAAAAACCTAATTTGCTCAATCTTCCAATATGTTGGAAGTTTTACATACATATCTTCATGCATACACTCAAAGATTAGCATTCAGTCGTTTTTAAATATCTTGATTCAAGATAACACTGGCAGTGTGTCAAAAACGTCCAATCCAGACTACTGACCGCCTGAAATCAACTGATTTGGTCGACTAGCTCTTCCAAGGTTGAAAATCATGAGGTCTGGATCACAAGGAGATCCCCTGGATTCTCAGCCATTTTCAAGCCATTTGTTATTAACATACAATGTCATGGCAAGTCTATATAATGATTGGTTGAAATAGATGCCAATCATTTCTCGGTAAAAAAACTTGTCATGCCAAGTTTTCTGATTGGTCTTAATTAGAAGGTTCGTCCCGTTGCTAAGTTACAACCGCCGAGGATTATGGGCGAACAAAACACCTTGATACATAATTCCATTTATTTCCATGCTCACTACCAGTGAATTATCAATGTCTGAACGTCCATCATCTGAAAAAAAGTATATACAATATAATAAAATTATTTGAAGATGTTAGTGTATCCTGCAGTTAGTTTGTGATAGTTTTTATTTTCGTTATCAACATTAATATTTCTGAAACTCAATTTGTATTTTGTTTGATTTTTGACCTGTTACTTTCATACTGAAATTTATGTTTCTTTATATAGAAGATTTCTAAAATAAACTGATGCACTATATGATGCAATTTAATTTTGATCAAAACAATTTTGAAAGGTTCCCAGAGGCCTAAAAATTTACTTGAAGATATAATCATCAATTAGTTATAATTTTTATATAAAATGTTTGATATTTGTGTAGTCTCGTCAATTAAATATTCTCGGATGTAACTTGTCGCTTGTACTGAATGTCACAATCTTACACAAGTACTTAATTTCACGGTACATTTATGAAATCCATTTGTATCTTGTATCTAATAGGTAATTTCTGAAGATGTTTTTTTAATATTGTAACAAATTGATTTTTTATATTGCATTATCAGTTTAAAAGTCTATAACTTAAATTTAATCAATAAAGTTTTTCAATTTTGTACCATCAAACAACTTTATTACCTAGTCACTTTAACATATTTTTATAATTTAGGCAAATCACAAATATTTCCTGTAAAGTGTGTTTTATTGACATTTTACGTAAAAAATATCAATTGCCATATCTGTTGATAGAATTAATAGAAATATTTCTTTAGGATCATTCATCTGAAAAATAAATTTTGGTACCCCATTTGAATTAAAGAGATACAGAGCATCAATGAAATACCCCAAAAAACAGGACCAAGTCTAAATATCTAGATCAATGAGTACAAAAAAATCATGTTTGGAACATCTGTATCTTCACTAAAGATCCTATCAAAATCAATTATCTATAGAACTGAATGTTTAAGTAGGACATTTATGATCATCTCCACTATTTATATGCAAGACTTTATAAATTAATTAAATACTGCTATAATCTGAATGCATTTTATAAAAATTTGCAACTTATTTATTATTACTTTTTTATTCAATTTACATAACCAGTTCCTTTAAAGTGCAATACTCTACAATAAATACTAAAGTAGTAAAAATGAAATGTGATACTACAGTGTTACTCCTCTTAAAAGACCACACATTCTGCAGAAAAAGGGGTCATTTATAAAAGTTGCATTCTGATCAGGGGTTTACAATAGAATACTGCAACACCAGATGACCGAATCTGTCAACGAAAGTCACATCTTTAACAGGAACAAATCAACCAAACCTTGATATTGAACGGTTATTAAGTTCTTAAAGCAGTGTTCTTCATTTTCGAACATAAAAAACCTCAGACCCTTTGAAATGTACATTCTGTATATTTATTATCATACCTACCAAGACCTAATATAGCTTAATGTACTAAATATAAATTTGAAATAAATGAACTTGTACTTAAATCATTCAAAGAATATTGGATCACTTCTACAGGGTTCACCATATTATTTTGTCATTACTAAACAGAGGGAGTAAATGTTTTCTTATAAATTTTTCAGCAATTTTATTGTGGAAAATATTACATTCCGTTAATAAGCCATGTCAGATTAAAAATCAATTTAACTTTAAACATTTTGTCCAATTTGACAGAATCATGTTTAAGAGCAATAAAAGACTAACCATTAAACGCTTCTAAATAGACTCGAACCTTTGAAGACTTTGTGTGACATAGGCATCAAATATTTTGATAAACTGTTTGTTGTAATATTACAAAATTTTTTATTCTTCAGAGTCAAAAGCCATGGTAATTTGATTACAAGCAATATTTTTATCTCCTTTGAAAAATATTTCAGTAATTTTATAAAAACATTAATTTATTCAACATAATAAATTGAAATCTTTTAATATTTTCAATCTCCTGTTAAAAGCCATAAAATTAAGAAATATGAAATAAGCAGTTAAAGAGGCATGAAAATTGTCTCGGAGTTTAATGATCAAAAGAATAAAACCCTTAATTCTGGCCTCAGTTTAATTCACCGTTATATTAAATGTATCAATTAGTTTTGAATAGTAAACGAGACATCAAAAAGGTAATTCGTTTGTCAAAAATGATCTCAAACTTATTCATGATCGGTGTACCATCGTATCGAGTCTTTTTTGTCATAAGAGTTTTACCACATTGACACACCCCCTAACCAGTGACGCACGGCAATAACAGTAATGTTTGATGTCTTAATATCAACTATAGAAGGGACATAGAAAGTGATGTGCATTTTTGTATAACAAGCGACTATTATTTTCATTTCGTTTATAGGCGAATACTGACATTTTTACCTTTTTTGTCTTTTTTTACAATTTAATAGAAAGTTAACATCAAAAGACAGTTTTCTAATATTATAAACTGCTACGAAATTTGTTTTGTTTTCTACCCGTTTATGACCACATTGCCAGCTATTATACAAGCAATAATTCGTGCAGACATTTAAACTATGCAGATTTCAAACAAATATCAGCCATTACTAAAGCATGGAAAGTATATTGTATTTTGTTTGTTAAAGGTGTAACATAATTGTCAATAACTGCAAAGCTCGTATTTTCAGGATTCATTCTTCACCAAATCCACTCATTGATAATACGTCAGTTTTAGAAACTGTAATGTTTCGCGATGTAAGATGTTTTGTTCCGTAGTGACAAGAATTCTTATTTTCAGAACCCTGCAGTCCAATTTTCGTTCTGCATACATACCTTTAATAGTTATTTAGGTCTTTAAGATAATTATTTTTTACTTACTTCTACTTGTAATTTTTAAATGTGTACTGGGCATTCCCACGTGTGAAATGAGACGCTCTTCATCGGATGTCAGTAATCGTTTACGTGGCGGTTCTTCTGCAGCCATTGCTGCTGCTCTTGAAGCTTCTTCCATCTTTCTGGTAGCGTGTTCCATAACACGTGAGGCTGCTTCCATGGCTATGGCATCACGTTCTGTGAAGTGTTCTGCCAAACCTCTGTGGTGTGGATGAGCAGGTGGAATACTGTCCTCTTCCTCTCCTGCTGCTAAAATAAAAAAAAGGAATAATCAAGAGTCGGTCCATACAAAGAAAACGTGAACAAAAAAGAAGCTACGATTTCTAATAAAGTATCAGCCTGTTGACCTTTCCTTTAAGGAAAACCATCTTGTTTTTGCCTACAGATACCGTGCAACAGAGGTTGAATCATGATTTTTTTTAATCATCATTCTTTTTATTAAAAAACTTTCAATTTTCTTCACAAGTTTTATAAAGGTTATTCAACCTTACTTCAAAGGTTGAAAAATTATCTGGAGAACCTTGTGCAAGGGAATTTTGGTTAATTTTTTATTTTATCGGTGATTTTATGACTAACATTTCATCAAATCTTCCTCTGTTCGTAAGTACCAAGCTTTGATGAACACCAGAAATCAATCCATTATTATACCATATAAAGTGAATTAAATGGAGCTATTAAATAACCAGAAATAGCTGGTACCAAGCTGTTCTTATTGCGGCGATATTCTTTATCAGGATGCAATTAAAATTAAATCAAGACACAATCACATACAGGATCTAGAAAAATGTCCGTAGTTTTGAAGTAAGGGGACAGTTGTTTTGTCACGTTAAGGTTAAAATGTTCAATAGCATATACAAATTAAAAACGATGAAAAAACTTATCATTTCTTTGGTCACTTCCTTGAAAGATCTTGCATTAATTCATATCAGTTGACTACAGGAAAATTCAAAAATGACCTTGTTATTGAAAAGCTATCTATGGGCTTTAATTTATAAATAAGGCTTCGGATTCCCAGTAGAAATCTTCCATGAAACCAGTAATGATCAGTTCAGTATTTTGGAGTGTACGTATTACCAGTCTGCATGTTTTGGAAACTTTCTTAGCACCTCATGGGCACACAGTGAGGCATTTAAACTGAACTCTTGCTTAAAGAGGTGAGATGCACCAAGTTTTATTAAGAATATATAACTTCATGACAATTTTCTTCTGTAACGTTTTGTGAAAAGTCCACAACAATAAATCTGTTTTACCGACACTCCTCAAACAAAAATAATGTTTAGAAATTAAACTCGGCTTTTGATAAATTACATCAGTCATATCAATGATCGATTTAATTTTCTTTTGTCCACAGAGGATGTTTCAGAGTAGTATTTTATTGTATCATTTTCCGAACAAATGTTTGCCTCTTCAAGCGCTATGTGATAAATGATTTTCAAAGCCCTTAACACGATATCAAGTTATTACCAAACAAAAGATGTGAAATGAACCAACCATGGGTCAAACACGGCCTATTTTTTAAAGTCGACTCCCCGCTAGACATCATGTCCCTACTGTTCCGATAGGAGGTGTAATTATCAATGCTTATTTGTACTATCTGAAGGATTAGTTCAAGATTTCTCCAATTGACTATGTTCATGATTAAAGTATTAAACTCATAAACATCCGGAGCGTGAACGTATTAAACATTCAAGCTACCAATGTAACCTGATCAATGTTATTAAACTTTTGTTTGACTTTGTCTAATTGATGAGTGTTAAGAACATGAAGAGCATATAAAATTACGGTGTTTAAATAATTTCTTGAATTATAAACTCTTATCTTGAACTCTTCAATTCATCATTAGATTTATACATATATTATTATCATTGGACGATATTTAATCAGGTACATAATTTGTCTTGCTTTTTAATTTCAATTCACAACCATCGAGATATATAATTCTCAACAATTAAAGGAAATAAGATTTGGCATAAGATAAGATCGAGAAACGTTTTGAATGATGTTGTATGGTCATGCTATGAGCAAATTAAGTAAGCTGCGTTCAAAATGTGTACTTGTTGACTTTTTGATCAAATCGTTTAATTAATCGTAGATTTTATTTGGCAGACAACAATCACAAAGGTTGACTTTCATCACGAAACATGCCACTTTTAATTTCATATGTCTTGGCACGCATCATTAACGTGTGGTCAAACGCAATGTGCCAAGGCTTTGACAGGGGGAAAGGTTTTGACCATCTTAATGATATAAATACAGTTTTAGTGATTTAGATGCTAACCTAACTGCTGAGCTTGAATTTGCCAAAGTCTTTGTAAACTGGTCATTGGTGATTGGCGATCTGTAAAGGAATAATTAAAAATAGTAAAAAAAATCAAAACTACCCCAATGCCATTAGCATTAAAACTACATTCTACAATTAAACATTATCTAAGTTAAACTTATCCTCTGGTTTAAGGTTTCATTTTCAATATATTTCATACTCAAACCAAAGTATAAATTTGAACTTATAATTTGTTACATATGTTTTGCAAATCTACAAATGGACAAGACTGCTGATTATATGAACAGTTCTATCCAACCTGAGAATAGCACTTCAAGGAGTGCTCATTTTATAAATTTTGTCTTCTTTTTTAGCTGCTTGTCCCTTTGTAATTTAACGGACAATGACAATGCTTACCTAATTGCTGAGCCTGTAATTGCCAAAGTCTTTGTAAACTAGTTAGTGGTGAGCGCCGATCTGAATGGAATAATAAAACCAAATAAGAAACGTGTACTCAGAATTGTTTGATAAAAACAGTAGTTGATTGTCTCCCTTTACCAAGTTTAAGGGGAGGTAATATTTAATCTTGCATATCATTTGCTTAAGGGAGATAACCAGCTGATGTTTTCTCGTTTTACAATCATTATCGATCTTTTCTTTATTAAAACTTAAAATGCATATTTAACCATTTTAGTTTTGGATTTTGTAGTAAATTAACCAACTGGCCTGACACAAAAACTTGTAGGCAATTTCTGTAGCAGGCTCCTCTAGTCTAAATCTACCCTTTACGGTACATTTAAATTTAGATGTATTTGCCCTGGACATTGGTCTTTCAATGTACAGTTTACTCTACTTGTTTTGAAGGTTCTTAAAAGTTCTTCTGGCCTACTAAAAGGCAAATAAATACAATCTGTATTGAATGATTTGGACCTGCATTACAACTGAACCTTTTTGTTAATTTTCCCTTAGTGTTTAATTTTTTTCTTTCTTCTTGTCAAATTCACGATTTTTATAGTGTTTTTCATGCATGTAAATAACTTCTCGCAGATTTTGGA
Organism: Botula fusca; assembly: GCA_028566455.1. Classification (NCBI taxonomy): domain Eukaryota; kingdom Metazoa; phylum Mollusca; class Bivalvia; order Mytilida; family Modiolidae; genus Botula; species Botula fusca. The sequence goes on along the minus strand of JAOXYH010000037.1, from coordinate 1,737,809 downwards.
AATCTAGTGAGTATTAAGTAATTTATTTATACAAAATGTATAGATGTACCTGCAGCCCCTGGTCCAAATTTTCCATTCATTAAACCGCCATTAAGTGCAGGATGGTGTGCTGTAGGGATGAGAGTGGGCCCTGGAGACAGGTCATATCCATAACTGGACCGTCTTCCCTCTCTACGATTACCATCAATGGCAGCCTGTAGTTCCTGGGGCGAACTCAGCTTCAGCTTCTCACATTCATATGGGTATAAGTACTTCATATACCTAATAAATGCAACTCCCATTAGAATCTTCATGACTGAGAAGACTTAAATGCAGATGAATGTTTAATTTTATTTACTCTTAAAGCACAAATAGCAACTCTAAGACGAAATTAATTTAATGCCATTTTAAATCAACATGTATTAGAATTTTTAGATATCAGACAATAACAAGTGACAGAACTTTTATGATTGTCGTACTTACTGTGTTCTAAGGGTAAATGCAGCACTAGTTATAGAAGATGGTAAGTTAAGACCCTTGGTGATTTCCCGCCACAATTTCTTGTTTATTACTTCCACCAAACCACCTTTGGAAACAACCAATCTAAACAGTTCATACAAGTCAAGCGTCTGTTTTGCCATTATCGGAATTCTGTTGACTGGTGTCCCTAAAATAAGAAATAGAAAAATGATTTTTAATTTGGACCACTGGAAACCAAGAATTCTGATGCTGACCCTGTGGATGTTGAAACAGAAGCTGATAAATAAAAAATTCTTGAAATGCGGAATGAATGTCACAATTTCAAGTTTTTGTCTTGTGATTTTATACTTATCACAGTTACTTACAATCTTTATTAAGCATTTAAAAAAATGGATTTTCTAAGCTGTTTGATGTGAAAGGAAAAACTCCTTTCAGGCCAATAATTTATGGGATTGTAGTTTTATCTGTAACAATTCAATGAACATAGAAATTAATGTTGTCAGTAGGCTTATATCAAGGGAACTACTTAATATAAAAGAGAATATGTAAAAGTCATATTTAATTAGATTCCATAATTAACATGAATAATTTTCATTTGTGTTTATAAAGCGGAGATGACTTTCACTTAGCCAAATCATTAAAAGAAATAAACTACAATTAAAACTATTGATCTTATCGCCATAATATTTTGAAGTCAAGAAAGAAAAGTTCCACGAAACAATTAATAATTTATTTCAATGATAATTCTTTAGCCAGAGATAATTTCCATATCGAAATTAATGTGAAAATCATTAAACAGAAGAAAATTATAAATTTCCTTATTAGACAAAATAAAGCGATACCATCGGTACTCAGTTAATTATTCATGCTTATGCAATAAACCAACTTCAGGGTTTTATGGTTAAGAAAATAACAGTAAAATATAATCAACAATAATGAATGAATTATTCAGATTTATAGGACGGCTGGTATGTCGGGATCTACTTGTAATGCCAAGAAATCAACACACAGATTATATTATATAAAACTAAAGCCATAAGGTCAAAAGTTCTGCAATAGGACAAGTGAACTTTTATCTTATTCTGTTCAATATATGATTTTAAATAAGTTTTGTATAATACACTTTATGATTATCCTTCAAAAATTCAAATCGTTGGGCTACTAAAGAGGGTGCACCATTACGATGAGGCCATCAATATTCAATATGAGAACAGCAGTAAAAGTCACGGAAATGTAAATTAATGGGTTGTATGTTAGTAAATTTTTTGTTTAGAAATTTTTAATAAAAAGTTGACTTAGCTAGTTTCACCCAGTGTCTTTTGGTTATGGGAAGAAATCTATAACGAAACATACGGCACAGAGAACCATTGGGAATAGTAAATTAATTGTTATATTTGTATCAATGTCATTCAGATGGACATTATTAACACAATCTCCCAGAATAATTGGCTAATCGCTGGAATCAAATTGAACAATTGGATCAATAACAACATGTAATTTATACAAGCTATCAGGGGACTTTAAAAACTTGCCAATTCATCTGTCATTACCATAATATACCAATTCTATAAACAATACCATCCATTTTCACCAACTGTTCGGGATAAAACAGAATATGCAATAAATTGTGGTTCTTTCCCTTGGTCTATGAAAAATATTACCATCAGATTTCATGTTCTTATACATAATAAATGTCTTCTATTTGAAATTTATCGTAAAATGGTCATATTTCATAGCTTAATTAGCTCTGTGCATTGCACATTACACATAAATATGCAAAAATATATGTCTGAATTATTGTTGATAATTATTTGTCATTTTAAACTGTCTGGACATTTTTTTATCACACTTTTTAAACGATTTAAACGATAATTTAAAATTATGCAAGTGACAATTTGTGTTGCACATATCTCCATTTTTATTGAAATACATGCGAACTTTGTTTTTAATCAATATTCATTCAAGTTCAGTAACCATGTAAATAAAATTTCATGTTTTGGCATTGATGTTTCTGTCAGTGTGGCATGTTTCATCATAGGACCGAATTGAAAATAAAGAAAATATTCCTCAATATCTGTGGTTAATATCTCCAATTATTGAAAGTTTGTTGTTATCTTAGTTAATATCTCAAAAGTGTCAATTTTATCAGAATAAAATCTAGTGAAAGCCCCAGCTACACCACATTCAAACAAAAGGCCCATTAGATCTACATCAACTGAACATGTTGCTTTGAAAGCACAGTGTCAACAGTTTTGACCTTATAGTTTAATCTTTGGTAATTACCTGTAGAAATTTAGATCTTGCTGATAATAGTAAGTGAATTTCATGATATTAATCACCCATACTAAATTTGTCATGCTTAATTTGAATACAAACTTCTGAAATTTTCAGAACTACTTGTGGTCATTTAAGACGTCAAGACAGGGCACCTTTCGTTCATCAAATGTATTAAAACTATGGTAAAATTTGGCTGGTCATGCAAAAGCTAAATAGCCCAAAATATTTCAGTATAAAGAGATTGTATCTATTGAAATACAATATTTTGGTGATTTCTAGGAGAAACATTTTGGTTATTTAGATAAGATAAGTTAATTCTTGCCACACTTCTGATTAATCTTCATGATTTCTCTGCCGAGAGATTGAAAGTATAAATGGAAATTGGACTCCAATTTACAGATATTGTAAAAATAAACACACAATGCCTGTCAGAACCTTAATATTAAATTAAATAAACATTTATTTAAGAAATATGTAGATCGAGTTCTGACTTTTGATATCAACAAGGATACAGAGGTCAATCAAAGTTCTTTGTTGAGAAAGCTCTTGGGAGAGGTTGAAGTTTGAAAACATTGAAAACTGAAGAAGTGTTATTTCAGAGATAAAACTATAAAGGGGAAAATATGTGAAAAATTACCCCTTCTACTTTGTACTGGGGTGGATTGTTATAAGCTTTTGTATGATAATGTAATATGGCACGAATAAAATTGCTCTTTCATGTTTTTACCACTTTATCACCTCAACAAGACCCTGTTCAATAAAGAAAATTTGGTCTTAAATGATCAAACTCTCAAAATGCGAGACCAATATTGCATGCCATATAATTTATCCCATTATATTAGATATCATCTGATGTTACCACTCAATTTTCGGTTCATTGTTTATAATATCATCTGATGTTCCATATTCTATCTGAACATATTCTACCAAGGTGACAAAACTTTTCCTTGTTGAAGGGAAATTTTCAGAAGATGATATCCTGTGGGACTATATAATTGATGCCCTGTTATAGTGGGATAATAGCTGAATTAATCTTTGGTAATTGTATCAATATAGTGACCAGATATAGACAATATTAACCGTATGCTAGTATCAGTTCTAGCAAAACAATCCACCCTTTCACATGAACACTTAGTGAAAAATGCTTTACATAAAAAAGGTCTAAAAAGTTCTATTTTCTGCTGTGTTGCTAGTTACAACAAAAAAGCAAACTATTCTTCTTAAGATATTATTAATTCAAATAAAATAGTATCTTCATCGCCTTATAAAACTTTTCCTTGTTGAAGAGGAAGTTTCAGAAGATGATATCCTGTGGGACTATATAATTGATGCCCTGTTGTAGTGGGATTATAGCTGAATTAATCTTTCGTAATTGTATCAATATAGTGACCAGATATAGACAATATTAACCGTCTCCTTCTTTATAAAGAAAGTATCAGTTGTAGTAAAAAATCCACCCATTCACATGAACACCTGGTGAAAAATGCTTTATATAAAAAGTTCTAAAATGTTGTTTTTCCTTTTGTGTTACTGGCTACTTTCATATAACCGCAACAAAAATTCAAACCATTCTTCTTTAGATATTATTAATTCAACTAAAAAATACACTGAGTATACTTATAGTGTGCATACTACGAGAGCAATTGAGGTATTGTAAAAGTGCTACTTCCTTTTTTACCATGCAACTACATCAGTAGCGTATTTTTCAATAGGCCTGTTGTCTCCAAATAATTATTTCATACTGGCCCGAAATGATACTTTTAAATTTAACGTGTTTAAATTCCCCCACATAATAAACTACCTAGTTATCTCCCTCATGCAAAGCTCTGTCCTAGATGGTTTTGGCTTCCTATTTCAGCCATTGTGGCATGTTCTCGCTTTTACAGATTTTTGATATCAGTTGAGATCTTCCAAGTTTTGGTCCCT
>JAOXYH010000037.1:1598235-1612764 GCA_028566455.1 Botula fusca | reverse complement strand
GTCCCTAGCATCGCTGACGAGTAATTAATTTACGAAATGAAAGCATCCGATGCAACAAAATCGGTATGAAATGTATCACACTTTGTTTTATATAACTAAAAACAAAATTAATATTATCAAATGGGTAACTAAACAAAGTTATGATATATTATATACTGACTTTGATGCGTCGGATGTGCACATTTCGTAAATTACTGGTCAGCTAAATCTCAGATGATCATAACTATTACCTAAAATTTGTTGAGCAAGCATATGCCAAATTAACCGAAATAGAAGGTCAAAACTATCTACGGACAAAGCTTTGCATGATTGAGATAACTAAGATATGAAACATTTTAACTTAAACTGCTTGTTTTTTATGCATTATACCTTTCGGTAACCCTTTTCAAGGATTTTGTACGATGTGATGCCTATAGATGTACTTGAAGTATAATATTCATGATATACCCCATCTTTGAATATCAAATGTTACGACACAGTTTTTTCCTCAGACACAGGATTTGGATGAAAATGATCTAGATGAGGACGTTCTATCTGCCTACGTAATGCAAATGATAAATTCTCTTTTTCACTAGATTTGCTGACAGTAAATTACAGAAATGGATCGAAGTATGGATGTTTTGTACACATTTGAAATATATATGTAATTAGGTCTATTAAATAATTTAGCAACTTTCAGGATTTTAAGTACAAGGTTTTGTAATTCATGGTAAATCTGCGTTATACCATTAATTTATAATTCAGTTAGATTAATAGCGGTATTGCTAATATCGACAATTTGTTGTTCAGATGATTACGATGTTTCAGTCGAGTTCCGTTTATTATAAATAGTTTGACTGCTGACGTCCTCGGGAGTGTCTTCCGGTCACTATTGTTTTTTCCATAACTTTCAATTAGACTGTTCAAATTAAGATTTTACAAGTAATGTTACAACTACATTGTCGCAAACTTTCTGTAGTGTATCTGGCAAACTTCTTCAATCAAATATACTGACATAACAAGTAATACTACTACTAAACGATCACAAACTTTCTGAACTTCTTCAATCAAATATGATGAAACTTTGGGTATTCTGCAATTTTCCAACTCTATTCTCCGGTTAACACTTAAGGTGACAATTGAAAACATCGGTAATTGTAAATATACTATTTTAGGCTAAGTGGATTCTTGTGCACGTTAAACATTTCCTTATACATGTATGTTTTACAACAGCGTGACTGTGAAATATTTACATTACTTATCGGGATATATTTTTAATAATATTTAGAAAGGCTATGAGAGAAAGAAATGTTCGTATTATCTTACAACTAAGAAGCTAGACAATGTAGGAAGATTTGTTATAGGATCATTGTCTACCTAGTTTACGTAAGGATTAAGTGCTCTCTTCCGATAAATATTTACTATATCCTAATTTTGAACAAAAAGTACTTTTCACTTCAACTTCCACCTAATTTATTAGTGCATACATGTATTTCGACACCGTCTCCCTACTAAGAAGGGGAAAAAAACGCACATACTACCCGGTCTGTTGATGGAGGTGGAACTTCCTTAAAATATTATTCAGAATATCTTTCACAGTTAAATCCAACCATAAACCATTTTATTGAAAAGATGCAAAATTATTGATTGTATTTTTTTTCTCGGAGAACAAGAATCAAAAACATCACATTATTATAGCACAGGTAGTTTGAGACACTTCGGAAAAAAGAAAGAAAAAAAACTTTTATATATATGTTGTGTCATTGCTGTAACCACTGACTAAAAATTTCAAGCTCCTTGAATACCCACATGTTAAAATGAGGGGGAAATTGCGGTTTCATTTGGTTTTTTTGGGGGGGTCTTCGTTGCTGTTTGTTTTTGTTTTTGTCTTTGTCTTTGAAATGTTTTTTCAGGGGAATGGACTAAGTTTAAAGCATAAGACACAGCTAGTTTTTAGTGTTTGATATAATGAAAAAGTATTTTTCCGCCTTGCTATTACTTGGCTTCGTTTATCACTTAAAATTTCCCCGTTTTCTTTCCGTTGTATAATAAATCACGAGGTTCGTTTCTATTTCAACACCACCCCACAGTTTCCAGGAATGTTTACCTATGAAATAGTTGAGCATTTCTGTGGAAATAACGTACATATTGAGTAGCTGCCGCTATTTTTAGGTTTACTGAACTATACTATGGCGATAATTTATCTGTCCCACTTAATTCCACAAACTGTTAATTATGCACTATTTTCCATACAATAAAATAGATCACTCCATACGTCATTTGATTAAAAATATTGGTAGAAGTAGGAAAATGTTTGCATTAAACATTTGTATTTCCTCGGAGTAAAACTTCGTTCAAGACAATCGTCAAATAATCATGGTAACGTAAACGAAAACGCCCACAACCCTTCAATGTACACTTTTGCATTAATCGAATTTTTTAAATACCGTCAAAATTATCAATATATTTTTGTTGCATTTATTTCCGAGATTACAATAAACATTTCAGTTAATTAAATAATATGTTCTATGTCTATATATGACATAAAAATTATAAAATAATGTTTAACATCATGAGGAAAAAGGAATTCTACCACAGACTCTCTATTGTGGCATTTAGTCAGAAACTGTCGCTTCAGTGTTACAGTCCATCTTAATATGGTTCCGACCTTACATCGCGCGACTTATGTTCGCACAGCGGGCACGCGCCCGGCTGTACGATTGGAGTGATAATAGTTTTTACCCTTAGTGATACCCCGGATGAAAAAATCTTTACTAAGTTAAATAATTACAAATATATTTGACTTTCATTTTAATTATCTCATCTATTAAACACAGAAATAATGTTAGTTGAATATGTTCAAACTAACAATCTTAAAAATGATATGTGAACACCAATAATCATTATGCATCTTAAGTGCCATTAAAATCACATTAATACGATATCGATATCGAATATGACATATCTTATGCCACCCGTAAAAACCTAACATATAACTACTCAGTTTTAATTTTAACGAACAACCACTTAATGTAAACGCGGCGTATTGATTTTCTGTTGTGAATGAACAATCTACTTATTTATGTTTTTTATCAATGAACTACCTACAAGGAGGAGGTCCTAATAAATATTTTAAATACCGGTATATCTGATTGGTGGAAAATTTTTATTTGAGAGTACTAAAGGAAATGCATCCATGTTCAAATCATTTAACTCATTGATAAATTTGATAAATTTCACATTACAAAGGATTGCTTTCTATTATTTTTACAGAACAAAATGCTGACAGAAATTTTATTTGCAGTTGCGATTATTTGCTTCCTAGTCTTCTACAGGTAAGTTCATTTTCACTCTTATCTGTTGCTGAAGTTGTAAAGCACGTGCTGAAAATGCTACGATTTGATTTGATTGTAATACTTTTCAAGTAGTAATGTATACTAATGTATACAGATTTGACAGTAAACTTAACACCAGCTTGGCTTTCAGTAAATTTTTGTTTTACACAGTTTGTTTTTGTTTAAAATTTATATTCCATTTGTCTTTTTGACACGGCTTACCAAACACGTTAGTCTTTGTAGTTCTGAAAAAAGGTAAATATTCATAAAAGTAGGTGATTTAACCATCAGGTTTGTACGGCACAAGAAGTCGTCGGTCGAGTCATTTACAAAAATCATTTTTTTTTATTATTACTTTTTTGGTAAACATACGCTCTGGATCGTTGACCTTCGGATGTTTTTGATTTTCGCCTGGTCGCCATATAGCCTGTGCTTCAGTACTGTTTAATCCCCATAGACCTATAAATACTCTGACTATAATAACGCAACCGTTCTGCCCTGACTATAATAACGCAACCATTCTGCCAGAAAAGCTCGCATATTACTAGACAATGCAGACGACCTTATCCCTAATATTGTTATTGAGCTTGAGTAGGGTAAAACATTAACAATTTGCTGGTTTCTTTGCAGACAAATGATTTTGATACGACTTATTTATACAGCATTTCAAAATGATGCTTTCGCTAGAGCATAGAAAACGATTTTGACAAAAAAAACTATATAGCTAGAGATATTTGTCGATCTCCCTAAAAGGAAATAAAGACAGATAAAATAAAATGAAAATAAAATAAGACTAAAATGTTCAGTAAAAGACGAAATTCACTATCGTGTACTTTCAGACCTAACATACAGTGGTATATAGGATATGCACTCGCTATAAGAATTTTTCACATCAACCGCCCTCTCAACATTACAGTAAAAGTACTGATACAAGTAGAGTACTCAAAATACTTCTAGTACATTGTATTAAATTATTTACTTCCTGTTGATGTAAGTTTTTTACATTTCAGAAACCGCCGACAACAACAGACCGTTTTTAAGGATATGGGCCTTCCAGGACCAGCTCCTAATTTCCTTTTTGGAAATCTGTTATACTTCCTTTGGAGAGTAAGTTTTCAAGTTTGATCTCGTTTTATTTCAAATTTGCTATAAAATGTTGACAAGAAATTCAGCATTTCCTTATTTATGAAATAAATCCTGGAATGCAGCAAAACTCAAGGCTAACGAGTCAAGGACATTCATCTAAAGAAAGTATTTATCCCCCGATTTTTGTTCAAGCGATGTCTTTATTCAACAACGTACATTTAAAGAAGTAAAAAAAAATAATTGGTGCTAAAAAGGGAAGTAATTACATAAAGTGCTATCATTACATTTGACATCTGTAATGGCGCATTCAACAAACAAAAACTAATAAAAAGGAGATCCGGAACAAGTATATTTTCTATATTATTCCATTTATTTAACAATTTAAATATATCTTACCGCTTTATTGCTGCTTAACGAGTTACATTTTGCCGTTAATTTTGGAAATTTACGATATTATAGGGACAAAGTATAGTAGGGCGTAAATCAGCTGGTTATAAGGAAACTCCAAATTAGAAATTCATGTACATTTTGTCTTGATGAGTAAGCTTCCGTCGTATTTGCCTAAAATAGTGAACATTATTGTTAACTTATTGTCAAAACAGAAAAGTAACCAGCGGGAAAGATATAATAAACCCGCGTTGAATTATCCTTAAAAACGAATAAAAATTGCACCGCCTTTGAGGTTTTCTATGCTTTTAATGTATATCTCACAACTTTACGTCTACGAATTGTAAGAAAGGGTAATACTAGGTTCCCGGACGTTGCAATGTTTGTAAACGAAAAAGATATATATGAAAATTACTTATTCTTAATGGAAAATATAATTAATAGCCGATGCCTTTATTTCATCTGAAAACACCCGTTATAAAGTACCATATATAGTATATATGTATATATATATTTTTTTATTTCAGCCTCTGTACAAATCATTCCAAAATTGGGCTAAACTGTACGGAAAAACGTACGGGTAGGTAATTTAATGTATCTTTTTAAACAGTAAAAATTATTTATGTCTATAAAATATGTCACTTGGGTTAACCAGTGAGATGAATGCTCGAGAAATATTGGTATGCGGAAATTAAGTTTGAAATATGAATAAGCCACAAAGATTCTTCTATTTTGATACGTTTACTGAATTATAATTGGGTAGATAGTTTAAAACTTGTAATAAATTGTCATCTAACTGTGGGAAGAAATTGGTCACGAATTCCTCAGCTTCAATAAACGAAAGTCGAACAATCAAACAACTTTTTAGCACTTGCAGCCTTCTAAACCCATTAGCTACGTTAACTGTAATCATGACGTTTGCAGCGGTTTCTTTGTGCTATGGTAGTTTCTTGGTATATATGATTTTGTCTCGTGTATCTCCTTTTAAAAACCTGCCGTTTCCAAACCAGCTCTTTATCATATCTAGCTACTTAATGTTTTCAACTAGAAGCCAGTTTACAATAACTTATGCTTCAGAACAAATAAAATCATTTGCAGAAGTTTCCGAATGCCTTAACTCAAAACAGAATTCATTTAAAGTGGCCAATTTGACTGGCTAAAGATATCTTCTACTATAAAATATACCATCACTTAACGTATATTTCAGGTATTTTGAAGGACCAACACCTATAATAGTTTCATCTGATCCAGACTTTTTGCACGAGGTGTTTGTGAAACAGTTCAAAAATTTCCACGCTAGAAAGGTAAGCTAATTTACAAATTTTGTCATATCTTGTTTACGTGACATAGGCATTGAAGATTTGCTGGAGATTGGTGTCGGATTCATTTTCAATGCAAATGAAAATTTGGATTACATAAATTTACAATATTTAGTTACGTATAGTGCTTCGTATTGTTGTATGTAGTTACACCGCATTTGATTATATAACTTGTACTCAAGTGGGCAATATTTGGTGACGTTTAGGCCTTGTTTTGTAGGTGTATCCAGTCCAAGTTGATCCCGATCAAGATGAAAATGTCCATATGTTTTTCGCACGAGGCGAAAGGTGGCGTCGTCTACGATCAATTGTCAACCCGGCATTCAGTACATCAAAAATGAAAGATGTAAGATTCAGTACTTAGATCATCGTTACACATATATCATATAGCTTAAAGTCAGAACATCCCGACTCACCTTTCCTAATCAAATACATCTAAATGAACATCCACGTGTGAATCGTAATACATTTGCAAATTGCGTTACCTTAATGTTCTTCTAATATATCCAAGATATGATATCTTTAAAAATAATCATGATAGAAAAAAAAATAAATACTAAAATTAAGTTTTAATGAAGTAACATGGGTAAGACACAAAAGAATGTATGTCATTGAAATTCTATAAAAAATTATTATGATAGTCCATTTTTTATCAAGTCATTTAAAACACATTTATTTTACCTTCGTGCTGAAAAGATATTTATATTTTAGATGATGCCAACGATTAACAAAAGAATAAATGAACTGATAGAAATTGTTGAAGAAAAGCGCACTGGCGAAAAAGACTTCGATATGTACGAGTAAGTATCTTCGTCTTGGGTAGTCTTCGTGTGTTGTCAGGAATAAAAAATATTGATGCAGTTACTACTACATAGGCATCTTACAGAGCCAGTCTCTAAATATAATTGAAAACAATAACTATTTACATATAGCGCAAAATATACTTTGTAATGAATCATAGTTATTTTTAATAAAAATGGCTACTAATAATTTTTAGGAGGGTCGTGTTTAATAAATTTTTAATGTTGAGTAACACTGATCCATGTTTACGTATTTGTTTCAGACTATTCCAGAGACTGACCTTGGATACCATTGCCGATTGTGGATTCGGTCTTAAGTCTGAATCTCTCACAAGCAAAGATGATGAATGTTTACAAAACTGTCGGAATGTGATTAAGGATACCACAAAGAGACCAATACTGTTTATGCTTGGATGTAAGTACTACATTTAGTACTATCTAACTTGATTCGTCATTATCACAAAGACGTAAATGACACAAAAAGTCGTTTTACGAAGGCCTTTTTCCTTTACTGGTATAAAACCGAAATCATACATGGGATGATTTAGGAAAAATGTAAAGCCGAATCCTTCAATGCATCACTACTGTTATTTCATCTTTTGCTATATGGTAACGCCCTTTCTTTAAGTTAAAATGTTCTAAGTTGGGAGTCTTTCTGAATCCCGTCTATCCAAATCAACTTGAAATAAAAATTACACCAGTGATTTTAAAGTCTGCTTTATCTTATACCGGTTTTAGTGATATTCTTATCGTTCGTTCTTCTGGTTTTTGTTTTCTATGTTGTGTTGACGGATCTTTATTTGTTGTTGCCGTTTTGTTCGCTCACGGTATTGTCTGTTGCTTTTGGACGTATGTGTGTTGACAATTTGTATCTTCGAGATTTTAACTAATGTAATTTCTTTTTCAGTCGTCTTTCCGACTTTCCATGCATTATGGATTTCCATATACCAACTTCTTCGATACATAACATTCAACCCTGTATTCTGGCTAGAAGATAACATGGCAAGGATTGTAAAGGAAAGAAAAATGAAGAAGGTAAAATTATGACGATATGTCTTCTGTTAAATTCCAGAATCAATCCTAAACAGAATCCCAAACCAGAAGCATGTTTTTGATTTTTCTTGTTCAAGGAAATAAAAATACCCTTACATAAATGTTCAAGAGCGATCTTCTATATTCGAATAATATTTATTGTATACATCAGATATAATAAATATTGGAAGCTGACGTGTAATTATTTAACTAAGGGATTCAGAATACAACACCTTGTGGCATTTAGTTGTACATATGATACCACTACAAACGCATTGATTTACAAGTGTAGGAGTAATTGTTTGTACAAGTTCACGTAATTTAAGGACCTATTTAATAAAATATATTTAATAGTAATCAATATTAATTACAGGCTTCACGAGTAGACCTACTGCAGCTCATGGTGACGTCAGAATACGACCCAACGGCAACCAAAGACCAGAACAATGATTTAGACATGAATGACAATGTTATCAAAAAGAGGTTCCTTACAAATGATGTGAGTATCTGGTGTCACGTTCGGGGGAGGGGGGTTACTTCCTATATATTAAGAGATAAGGAGCTGCTGCTGGAATAGGTCACATTTCTGTGCTTCGTAAAATATGATAAGGTAAATAAAACTTTCATTCTTGCTATTGGTGAACTGATGAAAGACATTCGTGAAGTATAAAGATTCACTATCTGTCTTAAATTTACTTTTTTATTATAACCAAACCAATATCTAAAATATCTGATCACTTTCATAGTTGAAATTTCTGTATATTATTTCGTTATTTCAATGGCTTTGTGTATAAAGAACATAAATATAAACCAATTTTCTTACGGTATTGTTTTTATTAAACATCCCTGGAAACTGCGAAGATAGTAATATGGGAATGGGTTACCTTTTTGCCAATACAATCTATGAAAAGGTGTATAATTTTAAGAACTGAAACACACGAAAAGGTTTGGGGTTATAAACCAACAGTTGTGCACTCCTACTTACAAAACTGCGAAGTGCTTCCACCTTGCGATGATATTAAAAAATCTCAAAATATTAAATTAACGTCCAGGCTGTTATTCAAATATGTTAATTGCATACTCGAATTTTATTTCAAAATCACATGTATGTATGCGTATGTTTTCAATTGCATGGTCAGTTGTTTCTTGAATAGAATAAGACCAAACTGCTTTGTTTACAGGAACTATCTGCGATGTGTCTCCTGTTTTTGTTGGCTGGTTATGAAACAACAAGTACGACGTTAGCATATATCATGTATGAAATGGCAGTTAATCCTGATGTTCAAAGGAAACTACAAGAAGAAATTGATGAAAATTTCCCTGATAATGTAAGTACTTACTATTATGATATGTTTTCATGCCAAAATAATGCTGATAAATTCTTTCGAATTTTTTTCTGCAATTGTATGCTTTCCACTTACATAAACCAAAATATATCTTACTTCCTCAGCTTAATACAACTTAAAGCAAACTGATTTTACTTTTCAGGGTGACCAGCCCGATTTTCATGCGATTGCTAAAATGGAATATTTGGATATGGTCTGGTGTGAAACACTGAGAAAATTTCCACTGGCTAGCACGTAAGTTTTTTTCAATATATCTCAGAGTCTGTTCAAACTTGGGTGAAGAACAATATTCTGATAGATATATCAGCATTTCATTATTGTTTTCCTTTGTGCAAATGGTGATTTAGAAAAAAAATCTGTGTCAGGCATAAAATCATTTTATCAATCTCATAATAAACAGCCAGTCAATATACTAGTATTTTTTTTCTATAATTAAGAAAACCCATGACTCTGGGGTGTTCAGTAATTTTTGTATTTTTACAGAGTGGTTGCAAGACAGTGCATGGAACCGTCAAAAGTTCATGGTTTAGATATTCCAGCTGGCATGATTGTTCAAGCTAATGTTTGGGATATCCATTATAATCCAGATATATGGGGAGAGAATCCAGAGCAGTTCAAACCAGAAAGGTAATTAACATGTCAACTCTTTCTGTAGGCCAGTTAAAGTAAAAAGAAGCATACGGAAGTCTTTCTTCAATGCATAGTATTTGAAAGTCTAAATCGATGTCTTTGTCTGTGTAAAATTGATACCTGACCTAGCTACAAAGGTGGTTAAAGTAAACAATTTTTTACAAACTTTTAACTCAGTCAAAATGGAATAATCATCGGTTAAAACTCTTTAAATAAAAATTGGAGAAAATCCCTTAATAAAAAACAAAAAAAAAAGCAAAAATAAATCTCAAAATTTCTTCATTCTAACAATATTACAAAATGAGGAAATGCGAAGCGTAAGTGGTATACATGTTAAATAATTCTTTATGACCGTAATCAATAAAGCCAAATAAAAACATAAAAATAGATAGAGACACGGTAGTTGACAAGCCTCCCACGAAGAAGACAATAGATTATTGTATTTAATTTCATTACGATTTACAATAGCCAATTTGGGGGTTTAAAAATGACCTAACAGAGATACATTGGAAGAATATGTCAACGCAGGGGATCTTAATCTAACTGTTCTAAACAATTAGTTGACCTTCGGTTTTCATTCTTCAAATAAACGAAAATACCATATGAATGTGGATCAATTGTTTTCAGTGAACTGCTGGGGACTAGCTAGACTTTTGAATTGAAGTCATTGTTAACACCATTAATTATTTATGATTACTTATACTTACATTCCATATTGTGTACGCTCATATGTTGTCAACAGTACGACAAATTCAACATCATTTTGCTTTCAAGCCAACAAAGTGTCAATTTTCTGAATTCTATTACGGCACCTGGTTTCATTTGTCAAACTCACCTTTAAATTTCTTGTATTTATTTACTCAATAGATTTACACAAGAAGCAAGAAGAAATCGTCATCCAATGGCTTGGTTACCATTTGGTGGTGGACCCCGAACATGTGTTGGACTTAGACTTGCCCAATTAGAGGGAAAAATGGCAGTAATCAAATTATTTAAAAAATATTCTTTCATTCCGTCCAAGAAACTCGATATCCCAATGATTTGTCAGGAAGGAGCAACGATAATGCCCAAGAACGGAGTTCCTGTCCGTGCAGTGTTAAGAGAACAACTATCGAGGTGAAAGCAAAAAATCTGAAAATACTACACCACAAACTGTTCTAAGAAAACTGCATCCAAGCAGCCTTACTGAGAAATTTCCCTCAAACCAAACCAGCATATGGGAATCTGAGATATCAGATCCAGGAATATCCGTATTGTCTGTTGGAAGGACAAATACTGTGAAAGACATTTAAACCGCACTTGTGTTCAGTGGAAAAAGGACGAAAGACGAAAGTATTTTTTAACAATTTTAAATGGGTACAAATGTATGTTTCTGTATGAATGTGTGCAAGTGATTGTTCAGATTATCCTTGTGAGATGGTTGTGTGAAAAGCATTGAAAGAAGTGTTCAAATGCTCAAGTATTTACTTTTAACGCGCTACAGAAGGTTGTGATAGAGATATTTATATTTTATTTTTTTTATCGTACATGTTGAAGTTTTACCAACACCTGAAGTTTTATTATTGTTGTTGGCATGTTACCTAATCCTCTTCTATGAAATCTTTTTACGTTTTCTGTCCTCTTGCATTATGAAGGTCAAATAAGCATGATGCAGACTTAATTCAGTCCTGGACATATTCTTAATGCGATTAAAGTACCAACATAATTGGACAGTTAACAAACGCATTAAATGTTTTACTTTATTAAGTTATTTATTTATTTACTTGTTTATTTATTTACCTGTTACATTTGTATTTATCATGTTGAAATCCAAAACTGCATTTCAAACAATGTGATTTTGAAAACAATGTTGCAAAAATGTGCTTGTTAATGCTCCTTATCACATATTTAGTAATAAATCAATATAATGTATTGTCTGAAAAGTCATGATTATTTAAGGTTAAAAATAACTATTGGTATTGAAAAAGCTAACTCAAGCACTGGATATAAGTTGTGTTTATTTATTACTAGATATAGGATATGGATATTTTGTATCACATCCCATATCAAAGCTCAAGCTTAGAGTAAAATGGGACGTGATGTGAAAAAGACATGTGATATTATTGCATTTGTTATTGCCAGGAAGTGCTGTTATTACGACTGTGTTGCCAAATATATCTTGTATGATATTAGAAGTTGTTAAACTAGTCTTGTAATTGTTATATTAATTTATTGTTTGTAAAAACACCTTTAAAGAAAATATTGCAAAATAAAATGTTATTTTGACAAATACTGCCTTTTCTTTGTAGTGCTTAGTAATCAGACTTGCTTGTCAAAAGTTGATACACAATTCCATACACTGTAAGGTGCTTCACGAACATAACAATCGTATTAAAAATAAAAAGCAGCAGAAGATGGGTACAAATGTATGTTTGTGTATGAATCATTATGGATTAGCAATAATTGCCATCAAATTTTTGAAAAAATCTCTTATAACAAACCAAAAAAAAAAGAAAAAAAACCACACATAGTATTTTAAATGCATCTGTCAGAAACAAGAATGCAGTACAATTCATTTTAAGACTAGATGCGATTTCAATGTTGATTACTGGAAATTACACTTTCCCTCATATGCAGTCTAAATAAGAAATAAAAAGGAAAAAAATAACTTTTTTTTCTATTTACATGTAAGTGCAAAAGACGGATTTTCTTGAAAGTCACTTGTATTATTCCATAGATTTGATTATTGTCTGAATTTGTTTTGGTTTATAAAAAAAGAAGGGATATGGGGTAACTACAAAAGAGACAACCACCAACTCACCATCATAAAACTTGTTAAAATTGTGTTTGCTTACATTATGAATGCAGATCATTATCCCTGCTGTAAATAAGATGTACAAGGGAGGTGACTCTTTTGAAGGGTTATTATTATTTTTGTGTCTGGTTTTCTCGGACATTTTGGTGCATCATTAATTTTCAATATTTTTTCAATATTCCACAGTCTCTACAAAAGTTTAGGTTCTATGAGTATTGGTGAAGTTAAAAACAGAAACCACGGTCTGCCGAACATTATTAAACAAGGTATATTTGCATGTGTTTATTTGTTAACACTGGATTGATACCACTGCTGTTTGACGGCTCGTCCCCGAGGTTATCACCAGCGTAATAGTCAGTACTTCGGAGCTGACATGACATCAGTTAATAATGGTGCTGCTTTGATACATTTTCAAATTTTAGTCTTATTTCATAACATTTATAAAACTAAAGTGTATCTATACACTTGGCAGATGAACGTAGCTGAATTCGGCTATCTATCGATTGTCTGTTGAAAGACGTGTCCTCTAAACTCAACAAATATATTGTCGATTAGAAATTCCAGCATCAGTCTCAGAGTACTCTTTGGTAGTGTGGTCCTTGACGAAGTATGCCTTTTCTTTACCTAGCACTGAATAGGCATACCGCTGTGTACCTTTTTAGTCCAGAAACATCGGTGAATGAGATCAAGGATAACAGACTAGTTTATCATGTGGAAGAGCAGTGTATAGAGTAGAAAAATAAAGTTTTGATATTACTGCAATGTGTAAGCTACTACATGACAGATATTCCAGCAAGTCTTATGAAAAACTATGATATGAAGTGATATGTAGACAGTAATTAGTTAATAAGGCTACAAAATCTATAGTTGTTCCAATGTTAAAGTATGAAAAGTTATGATATTAAGTGATATGTAGAAAATAATCAGTAAATGAAGCTGAAACATCTTTTGTTGTTCCAAAGTAAAAGTATGAAAAGCTATGATATGAAATGATAGGTAGACAGTAATCAGTAAATGAGGCTAAAAAATCTATAGTTGTTCCAATGTTAAAGTATCAAAAGCTATGATATGAAGTGATACGTACACAGTTATCAGTAAATGAGGCCAAAAAATCTATAGTTGTTCCAATGTTAAAGTATCAAAAGCTATGATATGAAGTAATATGTAGACAGTAATCAGGTCATGAGGCTGAAAAATCTATGGTTATTCCAACGTTAAAGTATGAAAAGCTATGATATGAAGTGATATATAGACAGTACTTAGTCAATGAAGCTGAAATATCTTTAGTTGTTCCAATGCTAAAGTATGAAAAGTTACGATATGAAGTGATATGTAGACAGTAATCAATCATTGAAGAGAAACAAAATACTGGCTAAAATCTAGACTGCTGCAATGTTAAATGTATGAAAAGTCTTATGAAGTTATATGTAGACAGAAATCAGTCAATGAATAGATAAAATATTCCGGCTATAAAATCTTAAGACTGCTCCGATGGTAAAGAAAATATGAAAAGCCATGATGTGAAGTGATATGTGGACAGTAATCAGTCAATGAAGAAAAAAAAATCCTGGCTAAGAAACCTATAAATTGTTCCAATCTTAAAGAATGTATGAAAAACCGTGAGATAAAGTAGTATTATTCAGCTAAAGAAGAAAAGTTCTCGCGCAAACTTTAGCAATGCCCTCTTAGTTTATGATGTTTCTATACTAAATTTCCAGATGACTGGGGGTATAGAAGACAGAAGTCTCTTAAGATCGGCAAACTGGAAGATTCAATCTTTCTGTTATGCTTCCTGAGCTTGCTTTCAGTTAACTGCGAGCA
>JAOXYH010000037.1:1538610-1548685 GCA_028566455.1 Botula fusca | reverse complement strand
TCAAATAATAAAATACAATACTGTTATCTCCATTGTAATGCAATGGTCAAAATTTGGCTTAAAACGGGTATTTTTGAAAACCTGGGAAGTAACGTCTGCGCTTGCGTAATAATTTCATGGCATCAATTGTGCAGTCAATAGTGTCTTTTACCTTGTCTGCTGGAACAACAGCATATTTTCATGTAGATAGGTAAAATGCTTAACAACATTTGAGACTGTGAAATAGTTGCTGGTTAAAAGTTGCGTTAAACGCCAATCTATAAAACTATGCAGTTATCTCCCTCATGCAAAGCTCTGCCCGTAGATGGTTTTAGCTCCCTTTTCGGTCATTTTGGCTTGTGCTCGCTTTTACAAATTTTTTGCAACAGTTATGGTCTTCCATAGTTTTGGTCCCTAGCATTGCTGACGAGTAATTAATTTACGAAACGTGCACGTCCGATGCATTAAAATCGGTATGAAATGTACCGCACTTTGTTTTTCTACCTAAAATCGGTATGAAATGTGTCACACTTTGTTTTCTATCTGTAGCAAGAGACAGCATCAGGGAAATGACGGTAGAAAACAAATTATCTAAGTAATTTAAAATTTAAATCGAAGAGATCTATATGCAGAAGTAGAAAAAAATGTAAGTAGGTGATTTACCAGGCTCATTCTTTTACTTATTTTTACTATGAAGACATACATGCCCACAGGTATAAATGTTTCAAGTTTCATCTTTGAATCAGAAGATGCCCAATCGACAAGACTTTGACTGACAAATTGTCTGTTATGAGCTGAATCTATTTTCTGTTATGAGCTGAATAATCGAGCAAACGACAATTGTCTCCATGCTATGCAAATTAACGACAGAAAGAATAGGTAAAGCATTCTTTTTTTTTCTGTAAAAAGTGAAATATTTTAAAGTCGCTATATTTTAAGTTTTAGATTGTATAGAGACAAAAATTAAGTCAGATGTATCGGTATATTTGTAGCGAACCAGATTTCTCCAGCAAGGGAATACAAAGTATTCAACTTTTGTGGTCTATATTACCACTGAACCTGCTAAAAGTGTTATAAGGCGTGAATCCAGCCCTGCTCCCTAAAAACATAAAAAGGAAATGGAGAAATAAATTTAAATCTTTTTTCTTGGTTAATATTTATAAGTTCAAAATATACATGTATTCGTATAATTTTATTTATTGGTTTTCATGTAAGCACTACCCCTGCACATTTCAGTATAAATACGTAATCTGTATAATAATTTTTAATCCAAGCACAACTAAAAACAAGGATCACTTCATTTGTATGCACTCACTTTTAATATGTAACCCCCTTCCATTCAATAAACAAGAGTAAGAGGGATACATGAATCTACCGACAAACATTTTAAGATGCTGTAATTAAGAATAATAATATTCACGTAATGCTAAAGCACGTGCTCGTCCTAACATAATTTTTCTTTCGGTCGAAACAAAGGTTCTGTTTATTAATTTATATCTGCTAGGTATAGATATTTAAGTTCTACACTCGACTGTATTTTAAGGTTAGACTATTTAAGGGAAATATCTGAATATTTCAAACAAAACCAGGAAGGCTCATTTTGTTCATGTTTATTAAGGCTGTGATTTTTAGTCACCAATAATACCCCGATGTGTCTGAAATAACTTCGTTTTATAAGCTTTTATCATAAAACATTTAAATGGCATATTTAAGGGTACTGAGGTTCTGAAATGTTATTTCAGCTGATTTACCTATGGAAATCTTGTGTTAGAAAGCTTGTTCTGGGGACACTGGGGAGTTGAGTCTTTCATAGGCCATTCTATCTGTTTATCATGTTTGTGAATACCCCGTTTCCGTTTCAGAAAGCAATTTGATGCCTCATTGTAACTCCAGTTAAAATCCTTGATCTTTGAAAATAGTGTCTTGCTTAACGAGATTGGATTTTATTTTTGAGCCAGAAACATGTTTTATGTCTCTGGTTGAGCCAAGTTTATTTTATTTTACTTTATTATTAATATTATTATTATTATTATTGAATTTTCAGTTAGTTCACCGAGGTTTTTTTTCAATTTGCTCGATTAAGATTTTTTGTCAAAACGAAACTTGTTACAGCAGAGACGTATAGTTTTCTTAAAATGTTAATTGATATCTCTTTATGAAAATTTTGAATCCTTTGTACTTATTATCATCGCATATATATATGAAATTAAATAAATCGATCATATTTTTTTATATTTTCATTTACCAGTAGCAAATCAAACAAAGAACAGAATTCAAATTTATGTATGTGAAGAACATATGTGATAAAGGAAAACATACAAACTTTTGACGAGCAGATAAATCAATCAATAAATTGAAACAGCAAGATAAAAAACAAGAAATTGTCGTTCATGCTAACAAACCTAAAAAATGGAGATAGTTAAGAATGATTATAGTAAAGAAGTCTACTTCTTTCACCGTATAAATAAATTTGTTATTTTTTTGAATAAATAAATAATTCAATTTCAATTTAGTGACAATAACTGTTTACTCTTCATTTTAGTGGAAAAATGTATAAGTAAAGTAACATAGATAGTAAACATTTTATTGTTATTTTTTTCAATAATGTAAGAAATCCAAGAAGCAAACAAAATTACATCCAAACATTTTATATATACATATTTTTTTATTTGAAATCTTTCACACATTTCCTGTCGAGAAAAATATGTCAAATTTATTTTCTAGTTTTAATCATTTAACTTCTTACATTGATTATAATGCATAAAGCCATTCAATTCAATTCTTATTATATAACTATTAAGCTAAAAATTTCCTTTTTAAAATTTAATCTTGTATCTCTGCAACGCGAAAAAGAAAAAGAGAAGTAAGGATATAAAACAAAAGTTGTACACTTTTTGTATAAAGCCATCGTTTATATGAGAATTCGAAACGGACACAAAATCTCAGGTTTAATGGGTTCAAACAAATTATACTTATTATTTACGTGAATATTTTGCCCATTTATTACAAAATGGGGGGAAGAGCACCAGAAACGTTAAGGTCGTGTTCGGTCATCAGGATGCTGTTTATAGAAATAATGACCCTACCAAATCTTAGGTCATGTCACCAAATACGGAAACATTATGTTCCTATGGTAACCGGACCAAGACTTACAGAAATGTTTCATTTTTTTAATTGTCCATGTTCTGTCGATATTATAAAGTCATTTTTCATCATTTTCCTGACAGTTTTATGGATGGGGCGTGATTTATCCAAACAAATTCTCTTTACGTTTTTCGAAACAAGTTAACAAACCCTTGCATTAAAGTTTTTGCTTGGAAAATATAATTTCAAGCATACTGCAAATCGACTGTTTCTCTTGAAATTTCTACAGACAATTTGTCACTTATTATTTTAATTAAAAACGGCTTACATATTTATATTATTTAACATTATTTGAGCAAGGAAGTTAAGCTTATTCAAGTGATTGTTCGTCCTTCTTGTATATATTAAAAATGTACGTTTCTCGCAATAATCATTCACGCATAACATCGTTTAATACTGTAATATTGAATTATTGCCATAATAATATATGGAAAAACTATTCAATTGAAATGTATAAATACATATTTTGTTCAGTAAAATTTATCCAATGTTATCCGGCTGTCCACAACCCCACAGTGGTAGCTCTTTTAACAGCCAATCGTCAAAGAGAATTTAGGTCTAGGGGCGGAGTTTATGAAAGGCACAGAAACTTGATAAATAAGTAGCATTACATGTGATTGATAACCTTTAAGTTTCATTCCATGTGTTCTAAACAAAATTCGTAAATCCAAGTGGTCAACGTGTGATAAATTAGACACTGAAAACAACTTTCCCAGTCGTATTTTCGATTTCATTCAAAGTGAATCAACTCAGGACATTTTTAGTTGACAACAAAAGTTTACAGAAACTAAGATAACTTGAATATTTTGAGAAATTGTGTTTCTTGGAAGAAGAATGGATGTATTGTGACAAAAAGAACATCAACAAAAACTTTTTTCTTGAGGAAAACATGTTGCTGGACAGCTTTATGAATGACAACACAGCATCCGCTGCTTACCAAGCAAATGTAAACTCTAGTATGGCTTCAATTCTGAACATGAACAGTAACGTAGCCATGGACAATTCACGACAGTCTGCTTTTGTTCTAAGCAGTCCACCGCTAGCAGCTTTACACAATATGACAGAAATGAAGACTCCAGCTTCATCTTCGCCTAACTTAAATGGACCTACATCATCGTGGAAACACTTTAACAACGGCACCCCTCATGGAATAAATGACATTTTAAGTAGACCTTTAGGACTAACGGGTTTTAATGCTGCGGGAATGTATTTGAATCCTAGAGCTAGGTTTCCTAAACTTGCTGAACTGCCAGGAAGACCTCCAATTTACTGGCCGGGTATATTTAACGGACCTCATGCCTGGAGAGCTGGTTCAGGTACATTCTTTAGTCACTTTTTAGTTTTAGAAAAATAGTTTAATTTAAATTTTATTTATTGAATGAGAATTCTCAAATAGTTATATTCAAGATAAATATCAAAATTTATTTATATATGTTTATATATCATCATATTTCATGTTTCTTCAGTTGAAAACTTAACAAACTTTATTAACACATATAAAATGGTTTAGTAAGTTAAATATTTTTGTCTTCAAAATGGAGGACTATTTTTAAAAACAACCCCATAATAACAGAAAGACTACCAGACGGCAAATTCACCGGCAGACGTATGGTTGTCCAGTTGGGAGTCTATATCCTTTTGTTTGTTTCCTGTAGAGAGCCAAACGTACCAAAGAGGTGCTGATTGTTTACAGTTAATCAAATTAAATGTGTTGACTTTTAAAAGATGTTTACTTGTAAATTTTTCATAACTCCCCACTTAGAAGGCTTTTACTGATATAATGGGGGTAAATACCGATTAGTTTGTTTAAAGAATTTAAAATGTTCGATAGTATGAAAAATACATGATTTTCTTGTAGATGAGACAAAAATTTAGCAATTTACAAAAGGTATTTTAAAATAATGTTTTTGTAGGACATATTACAATCATTTCTGCGAGTGTTTTAGGACGGGGTGTATTTACACAACTGTGTATAATTATTCTTGTTCATTAGTTTTTAAGTGTTGAAATTTATTTAATTTATCAGCAGCACTATAGCCTGTTTGTTATTTCAACACAATACTTGAGTAAACAGTTGCTGTGGGAAGTTTTTTTAATAATATTTTTGGTTTCCCATTTTCTATTTGTTTCGTTTTAAACAGAAATGATAAAGCTCTATAATTTCACTCTTAGATTTTGAAACGATATAGTTATAAATAGTGAAAATTAAAATTTTGTCTGTTTATCGCCTATTAGTATCAAAGTGAAAAAAAAATCGAAGCATCTTATTAATAAAAATAAAAAATTATAAAAATAATAAAAAAATAAAATATAATAAATAAAACCATAAAAATAGTAACAAAAAGTTATAAAACAAAGTAATTATTGCAAATTTTATTCATTCAATTTCTCTACATTTATTATATTTGATCGAAAAGTTTGCAAGAGTTGAAACAGACACATACAATGGTTGAAATAACCGGCATAAATATAATATCTTACAGAATAATTAAAAAATAGTACCCAAGATAAAAATTGTGATTTAAAAAAAACCGAAAACTTCAGATTCGTTTAAATACAAATGCTGATACTGAGGGCAAAACAGATCATTTTAGCCGATCTAAATTAGATTATTGTTGTTTTCAAAGATGTTTAAAGGAAGAACGGTGTATTTCGACCACCGACAAGGCGCAACAAAGTTACATTGTATATATATCTCTTGATTTTGCACATATTTACCCAACACCATACAGAACACGGCCTCGTTCAGTGTCCAGATTGCTCCAGAAGAAATTAATATTACTTCAATAATTTAATAATGTTTGAATTTAATTATTCTGTCAAAATAACAATGTTCTTGTCAACTAAAACTGTTAAACAGTCCCTTGATAATACAAGTTATCTGATAAAATAACTGTTCAAATCCCTTATGGAAATTGATCGAAGCAAATCATAATCCAGTATCATAAACTATAAACAGCTTTATTTACTGATAAAGTTATATAACTGATTATTATAAATGGATAGGATATTTTTCTAATTTAGCTACTGTAAAGAGATTATTTTCAGATTGTTTCTAATTACATTTAGTGATCAGTAAACAGAGTTATCGGACTTGATATTAATTCAGCTGGAAGTGTCACACGAAAATACATGTCCATAAAAATAATGATCAATTATTAACGAGAACTGGACACTTTCTTTATAAGAATAATTGTTTTAGAGAGTAAACTTTTGTTTTTGAACGTTTTGTGAGGAAATAAAGATTTAATTTCTCTGTCAGATTATTTATTGGTTTGCGTCCGTGGGACAGGAATTTGACAAAATTCAAAACTGTTAAACCGGAATTCGCAGTATTTATTCCATCGAATCTAAAAATCATATGGATCATTTTTTTTTATTTCAAAATAAATTTCTGTTGTTGTAGACTAATTTAAAACTACGTTGTACGTGTCTGATCCGTATTTAGACGAATTTGATGGTGATTTATTTTCTCTGTATCTTAATCGCTCACAATACCGTATCAGGCATTTGACTTCCCGTGCTAGACAGATCTATGAGTAAACAGAATGGCCTAGGGTTTAAACATAGGAGTAGACAACATCATCGACCGTGGTTGTCACATTCTCTAAGCCATTTGTTGGGGATCAGGGCCAGACAGAAAATCTATAATTTTATTTATTCAACATTTTGCATAACACTTAGTCCCCATTTTGGTCGAAATCGTTGACAAAAAATGTCAACTTTTTATAAAAAGCATTTTAGGCTTTAGTTTAAGCGTTTGAATGATGTAATATTAATACACTTAATCTGCATGTAAACCCAACGATGATTTTTCATGGAACCGTCCTTTGGTTTTACAAACATACAATGTAATTCACTACTTGTATAAGTAATATGTACAAGGTACTCATCACTTTAACATTGTAAACATCAGAAATATTGATATTTGTTCTCCAGATTTAAATGGATTCTACGTACATGTATGCTTAGGCAACTTAGGTAGCATTTGCAGTTTTTTTTAATTTGGAAATACAAAATTGTGGTTACTATGGCAACAGGTATACCATTGAATTGTCACCAAAGAGAGATTACTTTTGCTTGATATATTCTCAAAAAATCTATGAAGACTAATTGAAGACAAGTCTTTTTGTTATTTTTTTTTACATTTTAACTGCAGCCGACTTCATTTGACTTCTTGCATCTTATTATAGTACTAAAACGTCTCTCCTTTATACATTTGGTTTTAAAAACAATATTTTCTCAGATTTCACAGTATTTCATATACTGTTTTCATTCATTTCCTCACACATGTAAAGGGTCAAATTTTGAACTTTTTAGTAGTGAAAACTACAGTGCAGAAATCCATTTTCGAAATTTCTTTCACGTATACTAAACTATACACCGATATAACTGAGACATTATGAGACAAACTACAAATTCAAATTTTTCAGGTTTTTCATCTAGACAGACAATGCGTAATCGGTTTTATGTATAACATATTCATGGAGGAATTATAATACAAAATATTGAAAGCATGTAAAATTCCCTATTGAAATATATTCAGTAAAACACAAAATATGTCGCTAGCATTAGTTATGCACATTATTAATGGCATACTTCTTTTCTAAAAGAGTGGGCAAACTTTGGGGAAAGCGAATATGATGTCTTAAAGTATGTCTAAACCAAAACTCTGGTTGAAATAAGATTGGATAATGAATCAAGTAATTAAGAGATATATAAACACCCGTTCATTGCACCAGTTTTCAAGAGGTCCTTTATTTTTTAGGTTCAACTGTCGTGATGGATAAAGATGGAAAGAAGAAACACACTCGACCAACATTTTCTGGCCAACAGATATTTGCTTTGGAGAAAACATTCGAACAGACAAAGTACTTAGCTGGTCCAGAGAGGGCACGGCTGGCGTACGCACTTGGAATGTCTGAAAGTCAAGTCAAGGTGAGTCATTGCTTCCTTTGTTGTCCTCAATATGCCTCTTGTTGTCGTTTTAAGGGAACAAAGCTATTTATCATCAAATACGACACAATCTGTATTTTATTGGCTTAAATATCTAAAATGAACTCTTAACAGCACTGTATCAAGTATTGTGTTCAGGACAGGCTGGTTGTTTTCGTCTAAAAAGTGTTTTGGAACAAAAATTAATCTGTCAGAATATTCCACCAAAGTTTTTTTTCAAATAAAATGATGACTTTTTGTGATGTTTGCTTCATAAATGTGGTAATGTCCTCACGGTACAGGCTACAGGATACAAATACAAGTGACAGAACGGAAGGAAAAATTAGTAGGTGTCATACGGTCGGGTACGACAGGGGTTGGGCTATTGTACATTTTACTCGTATTGACTTTTTTGGATTCAAAAGTAGGGATAATTTCCTTTCGTTTTTTGATGTGCGTTTTGCAAATTCTTATACATTGTATATTCTGTATAAAGCAACAAGAATTCAAGACACAGTTTTACTAATTTAATTTCGAGTGAAGCCACATATATGGAAATTATTGTTAACATGGAACTGTAGAAAAGTGTACACATATAACATGACACGGTATGGTTGGGATTGTAAGGATGCCACCCACTGCTGCTGTATATCTTCGGTCAACAAAACTGACAAAAGACTTCAGTGATTTATACCCTATTATCCACACGTTCTTAATACTGATATAATTATAAGAAATCTTCTCAATAAGCCTCTTTTGTAATTCAATAAATCTTGGTTTGTGAATGCATCATTTAGCGCTTGATCTAACGCCTGATATAACGGATAATTGTATTGGTCGTTAATTTCCTCTCATTATGTCGTCACGGATGTTGCGCGATAAATTCGATTCCCGTGGTGCACCTGCGGGGACCGTTGATTGTTCATCTGTTGTCAAAGTTGTATTTGACATGACGGTGTGACAGTGAGGGAAGGGATGGGGTCAAAGGGAGATACACCTCATTCTAAGAAAACAGAAAAAAAAATTATGTAGAGTTTACAAATTGTTTAGCCAACACAGGGACTATTCTTACGCCTAGATATTTATGATCCCTGGCCCAAAGTACTATTATTCAGCTCACTGGGCCATTTTCTGAAATAAAATTCCTGCCTATAACTTTCTTATTTTTTAAAGATATATTAATTAACAAATAAGAAAAATTAATACGACACGAAATAACAAAATAATATATATTCTTAAATTCATCAAATTGAAAAGTAAAATATTTTTTAGCAAACCTGTGAGTCTTTCCACAAAATAATACTTATTTTCGGGTTTCTAAGCTGACAAAACAATTGAAAGTGTAATGCGTTTGATCATTTTAGAATTATATATAATTTATTCCCAAGGTGATATTTGAATATTTTACTTAATTAATTTGGCGTGAAATGCAATTTATCTTAATGAAAGAAAATGGAAATTTAATAGTATATTAACCAGATTCTCAAACAAAATGGTCTTAATTACTAACGAATGTTCATTACATTTCATTTCATGGTGAAACTAACAGTTAAACAATCGTAAAGATGAAGTCGTCAATTTCTTATTTTATTTATACAAGAACGGAGATCAAATATAAGTTTATTATTGTTTATAAGAGATGATCGTCGCTAATTTTCTATTAATGGCTTTTCATCCTCTCTTGATGAACACGTGTTGTCAGAAATCATGTATATAACACACTGATACATCTCCTATATATTAAAATTTAGCGAAAAGGGTTGTAATTCGTTTCTCAAAATATATATCAATATTATCTACTAGTATCAATATGAAATATATGCGACAAATGTGTGTTTTATTGAATCATTATTTTTTCTTCTGTTTTAGAGTAAAGAGTAAACGTTAATAATATACATGCAGTTTGTTACCACTCTTTTTTCAGATAAATAAACGATTTTTGTTTCTAGACGAATTCCAGGATTTTTTCCTTTATATTCGTAAATATCATACACAGAAAATATCGGCAAAAAAATCA
>JAOXYH010000037.1:1397015-1408442 GCA_028566455.1 Botula fusca | reverse complement strand
AAAATGGATGTATTCACAAATGCCGTGTTTTAGATAGTGATAATTCATTTCCCCTCAACAATTCTTATATAATTATCTTGAAGTGTTTTTATATCGATTCTTCAAATTTTCGAATAAAATTATTAATAAAAGAAAATAAATATTATGTAATTATACTGTATTGTTTTATATCGATTTTCAAATTTTCGAATAGAATTGTCAATAAAAGAAATAAATACAACGAATTACTATAATATTTATGTGTTTTTATAGGATGCGACACAGCGGCATCAAACCGATGTACATTCCTGTCCATTATTGTATTTTTCATATCGGTTTGACTAAATTCCAGATCAACTTCCGGTGTAGCAGGATGACGTCAGCTGCTACAGTTGTAAGACAAAATCGTTACAACTCGCAATAAAAATGCTCTATAACTTCATTATCGCTGGTCACACCAGCGCCATACTTTGTAGAAGTAACATTGACAATAAATTGAACATATTTAGGGTAACATGTAAACCTCGCGAACTTTCCCTTTAAGAAAGGCAGTTTTGCATTTGTTTATTTAAAATGTACAAGAACAAAAATGAATTTTTGTCTATAGGACTTTTATTTCATAAAAAATGAAAATGATCGTAACTTGTCACATGAACATATGCAATGCAGGCTACGCATTGAGCTATAAAAGTTAGAAGGAAGGGTAAAATTATCAATCATGCAGGTTCCTCTAGTCTGAATTGTATTTATTTGAAAAGACATATGACAAAGCAAGATACACAAATAACAAGGTAGGAATTCAGAAACAAGGCAAAGACTTATGTAGATATGTCTCCCTATTAGTAATAAACAAATAAGTATACAAAATGTGTATACACAGTAATACAAATGAAACACATTTGTATAACAGTTTTCACAACATTCTATATTGCACCACAGTCAGCTGTCACACGAAATGTTTAAAAAAAAAAAAAGAAGATTACTATGAAAATAATAAACTCGATTGCTTCAACTCTCTCAAACTACAGACCCAATCTTCCAGAATCGACGATATATTTTAATACAATTTTTAACAAAGCCTCATTGCCGCTTAATAAGGTTTTAAGGTTAAAGTAACTTGAGTCATGAGTCAACAATTTTACGTTTGAACACTGTTACAGTTCAAACGAAGTCTGGCATGGAGTACCTGGCCTCTCCTACATGTATCTTCAGTATTGTAATACTTTGGTACCTTTTTTGGAAACTTCGAGGAAATTTTACTGGGATTAAACTTAATAATTCCAATCGTCAATTGCAGAGGTTTATAACAGTTGATATTCTTAATATTGTTAGCATTTCGTGTATTATAGTTGTTGATTTTCTATTGTAGTTAAACCAATTTGTATTCTAAATTGGGAACCATACTAACCAATTAAGCTTATTATTTATTTTCACATTTTCCCCGTACATATTTTTAATTAATTTATACATTGTAAGATGCTGTAGAACGTGAAGACCAATCTTTCAAATACACGCAAACGCAGAAGCGTCTGACCATTTAAATATTTATATCCTTTAATTCTTCGTCATTTGTTGTGTTTATTTTTGAAATTAAATAAATATTAATCCATTTTGTTTCGTTTAAGATTGTACAAGATTTTTCAATGGTAAACAGTGTAAATGGATTAAAACATTAAATCCTAAATATTGAAAAATATCCTACAGGTTGTATTTGATTTGTCGTATAATTAATTATTTATTCAAAATATTTCACATCAACGTGTAGAATAAACAAAAATAAAGTCTTTTATTTTATAAATAAGTCCTTCCACTATTTAAGTTCCCCGACCTTTTGTCAGACCAAAAGATGTAATCATGCGAGTTTGTCTTAAAGTTAAACGATTAAACGAATAAAAATAATATTTTCAGTAAAACAGACTTGTTTTTCACCTTCCATGATTGGTCAGTATAAACAATGCCTAAAGCTTGTTTACTTTTAACGGTCAGTAGGTAAAATAAATAGGTGGGCAATTTCGCAAAATATCAACGCGATTAATGTAAATTAATAAAAACAGTATACTGGTTATCCCCCTTGGGAAAATAAGTAATCAGATTTGGTGCGAACCATTACAACTGCGTCAGGAATTAAAGAGATTTACAGTAGATATAATTAGACAGTATTATATTACTGTATATTAAAATAAAATATAATTTAGAATTGTATCTTTCTATACAATTTGAGAAAATTGTGCTTCAAGAGTTGCTTTGACCATTTGATCTTTGTTGGAAAGTCATGGCACTTATGGAACGCAGGATTATGCAGATTCTTTCCATCATAAACTTTGCTAAAGACCAAATTGACATACGGTTTGTCTTTCTCATATCCGTATGTATGCATAGTCTTTAATATTGTAATGGTTCACATCAAGTGTGGGATCGTTCTCACTTCCGGTCTGGTCAAATCGGTTCATCTTGTTGAATGTTATAACTTCTTGTTGCCATGCAATCGGATCACCATCGGACCTTAGGCGGAAATGGCCGAGTGTGTTCCGATTGGTTGCCATGATCAACTGAAATATTTCTCGTTTGGATTTAACATCAATTATTCATCCATATTATGTGTGCAAGAAATACTGCAGAATTTATTTGAAAGGTAAACATTTGCCATTAAATCAGTCATATCACAGGAAAACTTTACACCAGAAAACAGTGTCCCAACTAGTCAGCCGTCTAGTGTTGCGTCCGATGCATATATATATATATATACAAGTAACAATCCTTATTTGGTTTGTTGCAGAAAGTATAAGGAATTTTAATATATAATGTCAGCAGCTGTCTCAAAGACAAATTTATGATTTTTTTTTGTTTTGACAGTTGTCATATGTCAACTACATTATCCAAGAGCGTCTTACGTCAGTTATTTGACGTGATTTTACATGTGTAATAGTACGCGTTTTTCACATACAACAATCAAATCACTGCCGCCTAATAAGCATATGAATTTCAACATTTGTTTTAAAGTGCTTTCGACTTCACTCAAATTACTTGAAAAGAAAATGACGTCGCTTTCTTACAGAAAATTTAGATTACAGAACAAAACGGTATGACAATCACGTTCTTGTTATAGACATTAGTTTGATTAATGTCATATTGGTCGTCAGTGAACCCTAATATTAAATTTATTATTTTTCTATAGACGTCTGTATATCGACAATAATTTGAAACAATTTGCTGCTATAAATGGATTAATTGTAGAATGAATTGCCTCAGAAGGCGCTAATAGCAAACAATCTAATATAGCTGGCACTAAATTAAATGTTTTATTCCTTGTTGAGAGCCCCATTAGAGTTGTGCTGGCTATTTTTCTCTATAACTGCTGAAAGCCAGCCAATGATACCGTAAACTGCTATTTAATTTGTAGACAATCACCTCCGGCGCACGAAATCCCGGACAAGGCGGAAAATCTTTGCCGATGACAGCGATTTCCATTTTAATTAAATTGTGATCACTTTAAATCGTTCTTATTGAATTACGCGCGTTTTAATCTTTCTCAATAACGAAAATATTTTACTAAAGGAAATTAGATGATCATCATTAGCGGTTGAGACTATCGGCTTTTCAAAGAAAAGATAAATGATACAATAGAAGGAGATTTACGACTTAACTACCGGTAAATTATAGAGAAGAGTCAACACTGGATGCAATCACGAAGTGATTCCGGTAAAAACAACTGGTGTTAATGCGTATCGGAAAATGATTATAATCCAATAACCGGTTAATCTCCAATATTATGCCGTATTAGAAGTAAAATAACTCATCAGAACTGTATTTCTAATGAAACGGTACTCTAATTCCGTATTGAGTGTTAATGCTTCAGCAAATTGTTTTTCCTTTGTGAACTTTTCTAAAATCTGTAGCAGCGTTAGACAATAAAACACTCTTTCTTCTCAATTATGTTTGAAAATAATGTTTTGAAAATTTGGTGGTATCTTCCTATACCTTTCTTTTTTATTTCACTTTTCATTTTTAGTTTCTTCTGCGCTCATTGTAAAACAAGCAATTTTCAACGTCAAGTTTAAAATTCTAAGTTCTGGATCAATCGGTTTTCCCTATTTTGTGGAAATATCACTACATGTATTAAAGAACCAAAACTCTTGAACCACAAAAGATATAAAATCATGAAAATCTAACCTGACCTTGATTTTATAGCCATTAAGACCATAAAAAAAAAAATTTCAAAAGAATTGGTTAACGACAAAATGGCGTTTTTCGAATAACGAAAAACCATAACTCTTGAACCACAAAAGGTAAAATCGTCAAAACCGAACTTGACCTTGATTTTATATCCATAAAAATCATATTAGAATAGAATTTGAAAAAGGATCGGTTAATGAATACTCAAGTTATTGAACGGAAACGAAAAAAAATGATGTTCTTCGAACTATAAAGAACCATTAATTGAACAGCAAAAGATAAAATTATCAAATCTTATTTTGATTTTATTTTTACTTTATTTTGATTTTATATTCATAAAAACCGTATTAAAATATGAAAAGAATTGGTCAAAGGATACTCAAGTTATTAAACGGAAAACCATTGGAGGCGCCCGGCCATCCGTCCGCCGTATACATGTATCATCATACCATTAACCGGATTGTTCCGTCGGAAAACCCGGTTAATAAAACGGTAATAAGCAGTCTAAATGTAAAGATAAAACATACAACATTGCTGAACATTACACATCTAGACCATCCTGTATCATTTTCCAGTTTTGGTATCTTCCTATGAACTTTTCAATAATTTAGAACTCAACATTGGTGACGCTGTACAACGTGCGAGTACCAGCTGCAAGCTCTGGTGTATCTTGTGAGTTGTGAGATGCAAACCCAATAACGCAAGTGAAGTTGGTATATTTCTGCCAAAATTTGGAATATATCATTTCGAAATTAAAATATACCGCCATAGGTTCTTGTACTATAAAACTGCTGTTGTCAAGTTTGATATGACAACTATAGCAGCTTCTTCAATTTCCAATTCTGGAGATTCATTAATTAAGCCAATCAGAAAAAAAATAGGTTATAAGACTGAGATTAAAGGGCCTACAATACAATTGACTTTTTCGCAACACTTCGCCAAGTTGTTGCAACAAAGTGCCTTTTACTATCATTTTTTGGCTGTAAATATATTTTGAAAAGACATATCTTTGGAACTGATACTTATCACACCTTTGAAGAAGTAAACATATATAGGCACAAACATACATCATGTCTAACAAAATGATTGTTTAGACAATGGCCCTCCCAGCGAATAAAAATCAGGCGACCCGTAATAATCTGGAAAATCAGAAAATGAAGGTGTAGTCTTCCTAATTTTGTGAAATATTCTGACAGAAGTCAACACAGGATCGAAATTGTATCGTTAGATCTTAAATGATCCATCCTCTTTGATCTTCTTCTTTGAAAAAAAAATCCAACTCACTTGAATTCAAAACCAAATCAGCAAATAATATACATTTATATATATATATTTCAAAGATCCTAGGCCCTATAAGTCGTTCTGCAAAATATGTCCGTTAAAGGCACTATCTGCCCATTTGTGTCCTTTTTTGGTGTTTAGCAGGATAATTCTGTGTAAAAGATATCATAAACCATAATGCAGTTTTAGAACAAAGTGAAAAATCACTAACAATGTCGAACAGTAGTTGGTATGTTTTGGTCCTAAATGCCCTGTATCATGAATTTCATTAAAAACATGGGAAGGTGTCCAAGGTCGTCAAAACTGCATTCAAATTCGAGTTGAAGCGGTCGAAAAGACAAATTCGAGTCATTATTTTTTATTATTTATCTTGCACACATACATGTCATATAGTTTTGAAAGAGTTTAGAAGAGTATAGGTTAAACTGGATCTATGAGTAAATGAATACAACCACACAACGTGAACAAATAATTCCATAAACGACAGCCATTCCCACACTAAACATATTTTATAAATTTGTCTCAAGATGTCTTGAGACACTGATGATCATTTGCTATAAATAGCTAGACCCAAAGTTTCCTCACTGATTCCTGGGAATGACACAAGGACCAACAATGATAATGAACTAAAACTGTCTTATCACACTCCTCTGGAATCATAAATTTTTGATAAACTGAACATTTCTATTAAAATAACTGCGATTGGTTGTGGAAGCCACAAATTCTATTTGACTCACCGTCAAGCATACTAGTAAACTATAACATGTGATATTTAGGTGTAAACAACATTGACACGAAAAGAATAAAAAGTTTATGTCAAAAACCATTTCACCCTTTGTCACCAAAAAGGGAAGGCGTTTACGTAACATGTCAAGTGAATTACAATTTTGACCCCTTTTTCGGCCCCGACTCTGAGAACAAAGTTCTATTACACGTGTGAGCAATCGTGACAAATACAGCGTCACAAGCAAATGAGATAAACAGGGAAGTATATGATATCCAACTTTAATCTAACAAAATAAAACAGGAGATGCAAATTATAAAGTTTGAGTTAATTCCATCTACTAGTTTGAGAAGACATGTCTTACCCAACGCTCCCCTTTTTCATGTATGTGGTAACATAAATGTCAATAGCAGTTTGTGAAAAGTTTATATTTTCAACAAATATAAAAGAAACCTTTCAAGGTTTCCGAGGATTACACTGTTACAGATACATTAAAGTATCAGTGAGCTTGTTTGTAATACATCCTTCAGAACGTGATATTGTAGTAGGTACGAGTAGATGTAAAATGATTAATCTTTTGGATATTTATTCAGTCGAGAAGAAAAAGAAATAACAAGCGTCATTATGAAACATAAAAATATATAAATATATACATATTTTTTGGTCGTTGGTGATGTAACTATGTACGCAAACATTTCTTGTAACAAAAGGCACATGCGACAAACGCTTAAACATGTACTCGGTTTATTCAATATTAATTCGCTTAACATTGTGTAAAATGTTAATCGACTTCTGACACTGTGTACACTGTTCTTCTTACCAAGTTGGCTGAAAGTATTTCAGTTATATCAACACGCAATACCTGCTCTGTACTGGACCAAAAACTATGTAATACTTCCAAACAAGAAAATTTAAAAACATTTTGCTCATTTATGCCTAATTTTAAACAAGGTCAAAACTGCCAAAATCTTAAAGTCCACAGATGCACCTGTATTACACGTTTACTTGTGAACCATTTAAACAGATGAAATAAGCCATTGGTCATTTGAAGAAATTTCTGTTGTAAGCATGAGCAGCAGTTTTTTTAGGGAGTATTGGGCTATAAGATACAAATTTGAAACAGACAATCTATGGGCCGTTATTGCTACGATTGGTTTAGATTGACGCAGTTGTTCCGGACAAGATGATGTTTTAAATATATATATAGCTTATTTATTACATGGCATTGTCACGTCGCGAGAAAGTTGAAGTTTTCAATCATAACTCTAAAAGTAATGAGTTAAAGAACTCGTAATCTGCAACTAAATTTCAGATTCGAACTAGCATCGCTGACTAGTTGTAAATTTCCGAAATGTGCACATCCGATATATCAAATTCAGTATGAAATGTATCACACTTTGTTTTTGCAGCTTAAGATAAGCCATGTTGCAGCGGACATTTTGGATTGCGGACCTGTCGGAAAAACAGATATCTAAGTACATTCCGGCCATATGTACATTTTTTGTATGTATGGCCAACCCAGTGGTTCAAGACAAGCAGATTTTAAATTATTGTTTTGGTTTTTATACATCATTTTCAAAATTCCTCAAATCGAAAAATAGAACCGAAACTGTTATCTATGTTAAACGACACCAAATCCTGCATCTACAGTTCCATCATACAGATTTGAAGAAATTTAAATTTTTAGTAACAAAGACCATCCTGAATGTCAGACGCCGGTACTGGAAACAAATCTGAAAGGGAAACATCCTAAGCACCAAAGTACAATGATTTCAGAGATTATTATGGAATGGAAAGCTAAAAAGCTAACCCGAGACGAAGGACGGACCCCAAGTGACGATTAAAGCTCAACTTGTGCTTTGGCCAGGAAAGTAAAAAATTGAAGCTCTTTCAAATTCAGTTTGTTGAAGTGAAGTTCCATGTGTTTACGATTGTAGAGATAGCTTCAACTAACATCACAGTGTCCTAGCTCCGCAACCGTAGCTCTTGCGAATCTTATTTAATATTTGGATTCCCAGCCAATCCAGAAAATAAGGAGAGTAAGAGCTATACAGTGTCTTTGTCTGCCTAGTATCTTTTCTTGCAGTATATTAGAAAATATAAAAATGCTTTCGAATTGTTACTTCCGATAAGTATAAGATACACTGATAAACTGAAAATGGTTCTCTGACCATGATTTAATTTGAAAATTATATTAAGTTGAATATGGCCTAGTTTAATGTGAAAGATCATTTACCATATTAGTAATTTAGTAATATAAAATTACCAAGCAATTACAATCCGTTACGCTTTGTAACGTAATCACTAATTTGAGAGTGCAACATTTTAACTTAACATAAAACTTATCAAATATTGAACAATTTAATTACTTCAATAGTATATAAACGACGTAGACGATTAAATAAAACATTTGGAAAGAACTAATCTCAAATAATATTTATGTTGTCATGGCGATGTTGTCGCTTTCAGGATAATACCTAAATTTTTAATTTCTTTGTATAGTTATGCAATATATTTTCGATTTCACAGTCTGGGTGACAGTAGACTCAATCTTGTTAATATATTTTTGTGCTAGATGACCGTATGATATGTAGTATATAGTTCGGAACTTCATAAATCTATCAACACTTTGTGGAATAAAGTGTATGATGACCCCTTTCTCCGTCAATAAAAACATAACTCGCTGCTTTAAACATGTGAAAGTCTTCTCTTTCCAGACAGTAAAACCATGAAATTGTTTTTGTTTTGAAACATAAGCACGAAAACGTCTCCTTTAACTTGGCGGGAGTTTCTATATAATATAATATCCCGTAGATAAGCAAGATGAATTTTGTGCAAAGATTCAAGTTTAATGAAAGTGCTTTTCAGTTTTGCTGAGGCTGAAAATTTTGGAAGTAGTCAATTTCAAAAAGTTTATGTCGTGCAATCGAAAGAATGCAGCCGATGTAAAATTTTATCTCCTTAGCAGTCTTGAAGATATAATATAAAGTGTGTACAAAATCTTTCATTTATTATCATAATTTTATTCCAAGTCAACAGATATTGTTAAAAATAAATAACATAACACAGAAATTAAACATAATTTTTTAAACATGTATTTCACGTGCTTTGACTAAAATACGGATAATATATGGGGTGATTTTGTCCAGAGTATGCCGAATGTCGTAAAAGTCCGAGAGCACTAACAATGTTTGGATTTGGGAGGTAGGGATGTATACCCTGTCCATACAGCATGTTTGAAGAGTACGGAGAAGAAAATCCAGACAAGCCTCCCGATGAGGGTGGAACTGTTGGACTGTTTACATCCATTCCAGGATTTTGTTTTTTCCACTTGGTTCTTCTGTTTTGAAACCATATCTTCACTTGGGTCTCAGTCAAGTTCAAAGATAATGCCAAATTAAGTCTTTCACAAACAGACAAGTATCTAGTTGTTTTGAATTTATTCTCTAATGCCACAAGTTGTTCATAAGTAAATGCTGTTCTCGCACGCCTCGGTTTCCCGGATTTAAATGAGTCTACCGAATGGCATCGCTTTTCATCGCCGGTATCGTCAACGTCAATTTCATTGAAATCATTTATGTCGTCTGTCTCTTCCATCGATGAATTGTTGTCTATTTCATCGTCGGTACATCTATCTGATTTCTTTGTTAGATCTGTAGCACAGGCATCATCTCGAACACCTGTAAATGGAAGCAATATGTACACAGGACTTGTGTGAAGAAAATGTTCGTTATTGTACAATTACTGTAATAATAAAACAAGACGGTAATACGGGTAAGCTTTGATCACGAATTTACAAAAAGCTTCCGTAATAAGAATAAAGAGTTGCGCCTCAATATAGCTTAAAGTAATGAATAAGTTATTTTATCCAACAGGAAAGTCATCCCTATCTTTGTATAATAGATTTTAAGGTAAACGAACCAATCATTTTAAATGATCATTTTATACCACATTTATGTAATTTTCAAAATCATGTTGCTTTTTCACGTAATAATTTGACGAACAATTTCTGTATTTATAGCTTTAACTTCGATATTTAATATTTTCCAGATAATTAACTTCATATTGATTTTGAAAAATACTTGTGAACGAGAAATCATTTATTATTTACATTTTATACGTTTTATTGGCAACTACACAATTAGGTCGGAATTAAAACATTTTCCACGGCTCGTTAACTTCAGTCTGCTTCTGAGCGATGATACAAAATTAAGGTAGCTGTCTTTGAAAACGAAATTTTCATTTTTTCAGATATTATTCAAATTAATTTGATATATTTCCTTTCTGAATATAGACCAATTAACGTTACTGTGTAATATCTAAAATAATTTTAGTACTTTAACGTGCATTCAAATTGTGCACCATAATTCTGTGGTTGTATATTTTTGAATTAATTCTGAACATTTATTGAAATATTCATTATTCATTTAATTCATGCTACATCATTTAAAAATATGTGATGTTTTATGACTATTTAAACGTTGTCTGATATAACGCCTTTTATTATCTGATGTGTATTCGCTCTTTAGCTAATTAGTTTGAAATCGATTTCATAACTCACAATAGGTGTTAATTGTACTTTTGAAGACATGATAATTTTCGTTTTTTAAACGTATGGGATAGGTAGGCCACAAGTCTATAAAAATATGCTTTAATAGTACAGGCTGTAAGAACAAAATACTAAATAAAAAAATATAAATTGCTCGGCTTATCCGCCATCTCTTTCGTTAAAACAGCAGACAAATTAATTCTTTTTTAAACATTTCGATTATTTACAAAAGTAAACAGCTGGTAAATCATTTAGAAATGTTGTTTGTTAATGGGTCATAGCATACTGTACGGTGACAAGTGTCACGGCCATTTGCTAGCATCAGTCAGAACCTTGAGATTCACAGTCCATTTACTGCGATTTAGTAAATATTTGACAATTACATTAAATGTAATCGTTTCTGTAATAAATTGCTCATGAAATGATCACGCTTTTACTGTGTAGAGAATAATATATAAACGCAAATTGACTTCTGTGTTGGTATAAACATATTAGAAATGGATCTTATTAAAAACTGCATTAACGTTTGCAAGACATTAGTGTTGCGGATATCTTCTATCGTAATATTTCTATTTTTCATTTTTACTTCGCTACTGGGCCTGGCAATTTCTTAGAAATAAAATTTTACATTTATATTAATGAAAAAGTACACATATCTGTAGTGATACTGAATCATTTTCTTTTCTGTTCTTTTTCTTTTTCTTTTTTTTTTTTTTTTTTT
>JAOXYH010000037.1:1372235-1385513 GCA_028566455.1 Botula fusca | reverse complement strand
ACTATGAGTTGTCCAAGGGGGTGTGAAAAGGCAAGGGTGATCGAAATTTCCGGTCTGGGTGCAAACCTGGACCAGAAGTTTCTGAAGGTGGCGCGGGGTGAAGAGGCGACCGGAAATTGAAGATGGACACAATAAAGACGACGCCAATTAGTATATAAATAAATAAATAATGGCATCACCATTGATTAAGATGGAATCGGTTGTTGAGACCCTGAAGGAGTTGAGAGAGATCGCCAGACAGCACAAGCTGAAAGGTTATTCCCGGATGAGGAAGGATCAACTGGTAGACCTGATCGAGTCCAAGACGAGCCGGAAATTCGCGAGGAAGGAGAAGACGCCAACAGTTAAGGAACTCAGAAAGATGGAACGGGAAATGGGGCTGAAAGGTATTAGTCGGCTACCCAAGAACGAGATGGTGAAACGGGTGGAGGAAAACCTGGAGGAAGTGAGGAGAGAGGCAGGGACCTACTTTGAGGTTGGAGAGCCCCGACGAGCCTTACGTAAAGCAATGACTACCCGGAAATTTAACCCACTCATGCAAACGGACGTTCAGACTATCCTGGAGAAGACGACCACGCGGCGGAAGGAGATCATCGAGGGGTTGAGGAAGAAAGGGGTCAAAGTGGAAGTGGTTCTGAAGATTCTGTTCGTAAAGATGAACCCAACGGGAACGCGTGAGAATGATGAGAAGGAAGGGTATTTCACCACGGGGTACAGAGTCATGAATCGATCAACGGATATTCTCCAAGAGCTGAAGGATATGGATGAGAAGATTGGGGAGAAGATCGCGCAGTGGACCTCTGAGAGGAGCGGGTGGACCCTGAAAAGGATTGTTTGCTTGTACCTCAATACTGACAAATATAGTCCACTTACCGGATCCCAATACCTGGCCCTGCCCAAATGGGTCAAGGACAAGAAAGCCGTGATCAACGTGAGAAACAACGACGCGGAGTGTTTCAGATGGGCAATACTATCCGCAGTTCACCACAAGGAGGTAAATTCCAAACACACGGACAGGGTGACACAATACCAACCATGGAAAGACGAGCTAAACTTCACCGGGCTGGAGTTTCCCATGGAAGTTGACAAGATTAGGGTATTTGAGAGGTTGAACCCTGACTATGCCATCAATGTGTTCGCGCTGGAGGGACGGGAGATATACAATGTGTGCATTTCGGAATTCGCGGAAACCCAACCCCGGGCCACCATCAACCTGTTACTGATCGAGAAGGATGGGCGGAAGCACTATACCTGGATCAAGAATATGAGCAGGTTGTGTTCGAAGGAGATCAGTGGTCACGAGCACCAGGTAAAGATCTGCTGTCGATGCATGCAGCACTTCGGTGATCAGATGAAGCTAGATGAGCATTTGGAGACTTGTCGCAAGAGTGAGGCAGTGAAAATAGAGATGCCAGAACCAGGGACCTTCGAGTGCTTCAGGAACCCACAGCGAGCGGTGGAAGTACCATTCGTTGTCTTCGCGGACTTCGAATGCTTCCTCGAACCTCAGAATGAGGATGGTAAAAATCCTGAAGAGGGATCCTACACCAAGATTACTCACAAACACGTGCCGTCGGGATTCGCGTATTACATTCACTGTTTCGATGAGACAGTGTTCCCGGGCAGGCTGGAGCTGTATAATATGCAAAAGGAGGGTGAAGATGTGGCGCAAATCTTCGTGGAGAGGTTGGAGAGGGACATCAAGCGGTTGAACAAGATTCCCAGCGCGCGCCCAATCGTGATGACAGAGGAGGATGAGGAGAATCATAGGATTGCGACAATGTGCTGGCTTTGCGAGGAAGCGCTGTGAGAGGACAAAGTGCGGGATCACTGCCACTTCACGGGGAAGTATCGTGGAGCGGCCCACAACATTTGCAACCTGAAGCATCGGTTACCCAAGTACGTGCCCGTATATTTCCACAACTTGGCTGGGTATGATGCCCATATCTTCGTGCGAAATCTGGCGACCACCGAGGGTGAAATCCGCTGCATTCCCAACACGGAGGAAAACTACATTTCCTTTAGCAAGCGGATCCAGGTCGGTGAATTCCAAGACAAGAAAACCAACCGCATGAAACCGATATGGCAGGATCTGAGGTTCGTTGATAGTGTGAAGATCATGAAATCCAGCTTGGACAGGATCGTTAAGATTACTCCCGCTTCGGCCTTCAAGATTACGCAGAAAGTCTTCGGCGAATCATCGCTGGACCCAACACTCTACGAGGTGATCCCATCCAAATCGGAGAATGGCCGGGCAATCACTCTTCTCGAGACCATTGACAAGGCCAAACTGGAATATATCGTAGCCCACCCCGATGAGTTCGAGCTAGGAAGCTGTAATATCCGTGGAGTCCAGATGGACAAAGTTGGTCAGCTGTCCCTCATGAAAGATTACTTGGCGCGTGTCAACGGCTGTGGTGAATGCGACAATCGGATGCTCACGGGACAGCCCTTAGTCGCAGCGCGATGAAGTTTATCTGCTTGACCTTTCGTCAAGTTCGAACCATACTCTTGATAATCCATTTATTTACACTTGTCGAAGATGGAAGCGTATGGTCAAGTGTTCACCCCGCAGGTCGATAGGGCGACCATCTTGATCGGTGAGGAAAGTTTGCATGCGATCGATGGTTTTCAAGGTCACGGGTAGGTAGACCAAGTTTTTGGGGTTTCTGGAGAATTTTCATCCCGGGATCGACATTGGGGAAGAAGTTGTAGA
The DNA here is from genome assembly GCA_028566455.1 of Botula fusca. Classification (NCBI taxonomy): domain Eukaryota; kingdom Metazoa; phylum Mollusca; class Bivalvia; order Mytilida; family Modiolidae; genus Botula; species Botula fusca. The sequence goes on along the minus strand of JAOXYH010000037.1, from coordinate 1,382,797 downwards.
TGACGGATTGCTGTGCCCCATTGACATAGCTTCCACTGATAATATCGCTATTGACCAGAATACTATTGATACTAATGATGTTCACGATGTTTTCACCCTCTGTATAGCCATTTGTGTCGCGATCGAATGTGTAGAGTCGACGCTCAAATCCCAGCACGGTGCTGATGCTGTTATCAACATCGAAATCCACATGGTAGTTTTTGGCCAGGGTTAGCGTGGCTCTCAGAGTTGCGCGATTGGCATCGAGAATAATCTTGGCTTTGTGTTTGTTGAGCCGCAGTTGACGCTGGATTTCATCGTTGATCTCGTCAATCCCGTAGGAACCGGTGCTCAATGTGATGGGAAACCAACTCACACCCTCATCGGGTGAGTAGCGAAGGGAATTATTGCCTGCACTGATGTTTGGGATGGAGTAGTACGTTTCCAGGTTTACTAGGGCCATCTCGTAGGACTTTCCCTCCTGCAGTTGGAGAGGTGGGTTGAACCGGGTTAGGATTCGGCTATCATTCCCGGAGACGATGAAGGAAAACCCCTGCTTCGGGTCGGTATTGTTGGCGATTCGATGCAACAATGAATTGTCCATTTATTTGTCCTAGAACACGACGTTCATCTTCTGACCATCGGATTCGAACTGGAGGACTCGATCTGAGATGACAAGGGCGTATGCACGAGTGTTGGCAGCAACGGCGCGCTCGAATTCTGCACGAATCTGAATGTCAACGGTGGACTCCTTCAACCGTTCGGATTGGTGACTCACATCGATGACGAATAAGGGATACAAATCAATGAAATCTGAGGGGTTGATATAGCCGTTGCTGAGGAGTGGATCCATGTTGTAGAACTTCTTGCGGAATTCTGCAGCCTCTTTGTACAACCGGGCGGTTTTGTTCTGGGTGAAACCGGCGTTGAATCCACGGCTGGGTAGCGTTCAGCGTTGAGAGTCACATGGATATTCTTCAACCGGCAGTGATCGAACACAGCCGCATTGTGCTCCTGATTGTCATCCCTGTTGGTTTGAAATCCCACGATGATCCACCGGGGTTTCTCACGCCCGCTTTGTGCAGCCAACCGACAGGTGAATTGCGTACTTTGGGGAACGGTTATGGAATCGCACTGTCTCATGCGAAATCCGCAGTGAATCTAAGACTTGCTCTGGATGGTTTTGTAGAGTCGCATCTTATTTTCGTCAGCTCAGGACTGCATTGGCATCTGAATCGCGTACGAGCCTTAGTTCATGCTTCATTCCATACACGATCTTGTCGTAATCATCCGGAAATCCAAAGATATGCTTCAAAGGAATGGTGAATGCAAAGTTTCCCTTGAGGGTTGGCTTCTCGATGATGAAATCATGCCGAGCCTTGAACTCCAAGTTTGCATCCTCTGCTTCAGCGGAGGTGTCCTTGTACCACAACTGATTGAGGCCCTGCGATTTGCTGAAATCGTCGGGGTAGGTGAGCATTCCCAACATGGTCGTGGCAACACCCGGATTGTTGAGATGCTCGATCTGCTGCCCGGAAAGTCTGTAGCTGATGGATCTGAACAAGTACATGATACCATTGTGGCTGAGAGATACCATATCGGCATCGGCATACGCGGTATTGTCATTCTTCATGAGCCGACCCTCCACGTAGAGTAACTCTCGGCGTGGTGAAGGAACAAATCCTGCGTTTCAATGTTGATTCGTATCTCACCAGCGTAGTTCAGCTACACACCGGGCTGAGGTTCATATTCATGAACCTGATATTCCTGGAGACTTTCATCGAAGGTCAAACCGTCGGTGATTGCAAGAATGCTAGACATGATATATTTATTTATAGCGTTTGACGACGTCGCGGATGCTGGAAATACCACCACCAGAAGGTTGTTCAGCTTGGTTTGATGGTGAGGAGTCATCTTCTTGGAAGGGGTAGCGCGTTGCACAAAATCATGGATGGGTTTTGGGCGCGGGCGGGCCTTAGCGGAGATTTTGTCAACGACATGGTCCACGGCCTTGGTTGCACCTTTTTCTACACCTTTGAGGGCGGCACTGGTGGCAGCACTCATAGCTTTACTCCCCAGTGTCTTTGCGGCGGAAGAGGTAAACACCCGACCAACTAAACCACTCAGAGTGTCGAAGAGTCCTCGACCGCCGTACACGTACTTGCGGCGATAACCTCTCTTGGTTTTCAGCATGGTAATTTATTTATAGGAGTCGACGATGGGCTTGCTTATACTCCTTGTCGTTGAGATGGCCCTGGCATTTCAAAGTATCGAGGATGGCTACGATTTCGTTACGCACCCCATTGTTACCAGCTTGATAGGAGGCCGCGCACAGATCCAGGCGATCTACGAGTTGGTTGGGGTCTGTTGGTAGAAATACCGTCTGCACACCCCGGCCATACCTCACCTTCTGATAAATGGGCTTCACGACATAGTTCCACTTGTAACTCTTGCTGGCTTTCGGGGTTTTGGAAAGGGCATCGTTGTTCTGGTACATTGCATTGGTGTTGAGCAAGATATCCTCATAGTTGTCCAAATCCTCAGCATCGTATGTTTCGGGGTTGGGGCGCTTCTTGACCAGAAGTTCCCACAGGCCGGGGGTACCTTTGTATCGCACCCCTTCCACGAAGATATCGTCCCTATCGAAAGTGACAGGCTTGCTCCCGATGAGGATATGACCATCTTCGGACCTGATGCCAAAAGTGTGGTCAGCGTTAGGAGTCATGCTGATTTGGAGATACTGTGTCGCCCGAGGTCCCAGAGTAGGAATCATCGCTTCTGCAATGGGCAAGGGTTCTGGGGGATCAGCAAACTCTGGGGGTGGTGGTAGAGGTAGGACTGGCACTGGGGCGGTAGGGATGTCTTCGATCTTTCTGGTGATCTGTGAGGCAGCCTCCTTCTGTGCTTCAACCACGGGCTTGAAGACTTTGGAGAGATCCCTGCTAAGTCCAAGTTTGTCCAGCCGGTGTTGTAGGTTACTGGCCCGAATGTTTCGCTTGATCTCACCCATCTCCCGGGCGAGTGCTTCCCGTTGCTTAGGATCGGTGATCTTGATGAATGTCATTTATTTACAGCATCCAACGCTGTTGAACGTCCCTAGGCGTTGAAGAGCGTTGGATCGAACGCCCCTAGGCGTTGGAAGCGTTGGGAGTGAACGCCCCATAGCGTTGGAAGCGTTGGGAGTGAACGCCCCATAGCGTTGGAAGCGTTGGGAGTGAACGTCCCTAGGCGTTGAAGAGCGTTGGATCGAACGCCTCACAGCGTTGAATCAAACACCCAACTAGCGTTGGGGGTGGATGGTGTTTTAGTGGTGGACATCCATCAGGAGCGTCTCGGTGTAGGCCAGACAGCATTCGAAGGAGCAGAAGGGCTTGCCAGAGTTAATTATATACTTCACTCTGCGGAAATGGTGGTAAAGGCGTCTGGTCTCGACCCTATCCCAGAGCACCCTGAACTCGGGCTTGTACTCTTCATCGTGGGCGATCTTGGTGGCGCATAGGTGACACTCTGTCACTAATGCTCCCGAGAGTTTCAAGTGTCTAAGGCACATATTTTCACCCGGGCGGCAGAGATGTGTGCATTGATGCCCTCTGACCGTATTGGCACTGCATTGGATTGGGGCTGCTTTGGGGGTTCCGATCGGTGATAGGTTTTTCCTAAATTCCAAGAATCGAAATCACGGGAACCGAAAGGTTTTGCATACCTTTCAACCCCACATTCGCCGCAGTAGTAACTGGGGTGAAATCCGTGAAGGGATCCTCTGTCGATATGTACAAGTTCCCACTTGTGCTTGCACACCTCGGGTGGTTCCTGCTGAATCTCTGGGTTTAACTCTGACTCCAACTCCAGGAAAAATTCCTCAAAGTCCATGGTTTATTCTAAACCCGGTTGAATTCGTCTAATCTACATCGATACTTCCCATCAGTTTTGGTGCTAGTGAGGTCGATGGTGACGAAACTGTAGGACTCGGCCCAGGACCTTTGGCACAAGTCGCGAAACTGTTCTTTGGAGAGATCACTGCAGTGGTCGCGATGGATATGGTCGAGATTCTTGGCATCTTGGTTGAAAAGGCAGATGAAGTTGGCGTTTTCCCGGATCGATTGCCTTGGGAGTTTGAAGTAGTTTTGGCACAGGTAGAAGCAGTCAACGTTGTTGTGGCGGCCGCGAACATAGTAGTCTTCATACTTGTTTTGCTTGCTCAGCATCAGATCGTCGAAGACCATCAGATTCTTACGGGTGGGATCGAGCTCTCGTGGGTCTGGAACATCGGTTCCCTGCTCAAAGAAGAAAGTTTCGATACCACTTGGACGGGGAGGTGGTGGCAAAGTTTCAACTACATCGATCAACGAGAGAGGGCACTTTTCTTTGATGGAGAGAAGTTCGCGAATATCTCCCTTCGAGAATCCCTTCCCCAGCGCCCGCTGCAGCAGCTGGTAGATGGGTTGGTGAAGCGATTTTCCAAACACATACAGACGATCGTAGTATAACCACCCCGGCTGCAGGAGGAGATTGTTCAGCAGCGTCGTCTTGCCACAATCCGATTTTCCAATGATCAGACCCCGGATCGATCGCTGTGGGAGGAGGAAGTGATTGCTCCTAGATGTGGTAGTTTCGTTGTAGGAAATGTCCTCAACATCCATTTATTTACGGTAAATAAATGACGATTTACTGTCTGAAGTGCAAGAAACCCACCGAGACGCACGATCGTTTCGAGGTTACAACCAGCAACGGAAGGCGACGAAGAGGTGGAACATGTGCCGTGTGTGGATCCAGAAAATCCCAGTTTGTGTCAGCCACGGGTGCTGGTATCATGAACAAGATTATCAACCGTTTGCCAGTCGAAATGCATCTGCCGGGTCATAATTTCACGGGTCCTGGTACCAAACTCCACAAGCGCTTACGCCCCGATGGTACCCCCAAAGCCTGGTCGATGCCAATTAATCGGGTGGACCAAGCAGCCTATCACCACGATCTCTGCTATGCCAAGCATAAGGAAACGGCTGCCCGAAACTCCATCTGCGACAAAGCCATGCTAGCCTCGCTGGATTCCATTCCCAATCCCACTGCACGTGAACGTATGGATCGTAGCATTGTCAAACCCATCATTGGCACCAAAGCACGATTTGGACTGGGGTTTAAAAAAAGTTCGCTGGTCGGACCAACTAGCGGAAGAGTTACACAAACCCGCCCGGCGTAAGTTCAAGCGTCGGCGAGTGATCGTTGGGGCTGTGGACAAAACCTGGGCAGCCGATCTGGTGGATATGAGCGCCTTCTCCCGGGACAACAAGTTCATCCTAAGCATCATCGATATCTTCTCCAAATATGGCTGGCTGATTCCACTCAAGGACAAGAAAGGAACCACAGTGCGAGATGCCTTCCAATCTGTCTTCAAGTCGCGTGTGCCAGGGAAACTGTGGACAGACAAAGGCACCGAGTTCTACAACAAGGAAGTCAAGAAACTGCTAAAGGAACATGGGGTTGAACTCTACTCCACCGAGAACGAAGAGAAGTCGAGTGTGGTCGAACGCTGGAACCGCACCATGAAGGAGAAGATGTTCAAGTATTTCTCAGCCAACTCAACGCGTGCCTATCTACCAGTCTTGGATGATCTGGTGCGCCAGTACAACTCTACCAAGCATAGTTCCACCAAGATGACTCCCACTGTCGCCAGCCGGAAGGAGCACGAGGCCAAAGTATACTGGAATCTCTATGGGGATCTGCCTCCCATGCGGCCGCCGCGATTCCGGGTGGGTGACAAAGTGCGTATCACCAAGAAGAAAGGTACATTCGAAAAGGGATACTCACCCCGCTGGACCGAGGAAGTGCTCACCGTGTCCCAAGTGCTGAACACTCAGCCGCCGACCTATCGCCTCAAGGACTTCAACGATGAGGAGATCCAGGGGTCCTTCTACGAACCTGAACTCCAGCGAACCGATCAGGATGTCTTCCGCATCGAGAGTCTTGCGACGGCGTACCCGTGGAGGCGTGAAGGAGGTCTTCGTCAAGTGGCGAGGGTACCCTACAGCCTTCAACTCTTGGATCAAGCAATCAGACATGGAACATTAAGGAAGTGTGTAGTTTTTCCCAGCCCCGCTAGAGACTGGGAAAAGCTTGGGGGCTCCTAGGGGTGGAATGAATCGATCTTGCTTTCCAGGTCGCTTACCTCTTGCCTGAAGGTGAGCAGTGTCTCGAGGTAGTGCTTAGAGTGCCAGCCATTGGTGATGGGTTCGTCCGCGGCCTTTGCTTCGGGGAGATTACGGATCCTGCAGTTCTGCATGTCTAGATCACCGCTGACCTTGCCGCCGTTGGTCGCGAAACACTTCGATTTATCCACTTTGGTCTGCACGATCTTCGTGAGATCGTCGAGGTCTTTTCGCACTTGGTTGAGGGTCGCCTGAATCTGCTCGACCTCTGACCCGACTTCATCTATCCCGTTTATACTATCCTTCAATTGCTGATTTACCCATCTTCTCGTGACTGCATCTGTGCCAGCTCGGGGGTATCCCAGGGAGGTAATACGATTATCATTCATATCTAGATCCTGAAACATGCGCCACAGCGACACGCTTTTTCTCGAGTGTGAACCAAATTTATCCATTTATTTACAGTGAGAACACCGCATCCTCCAACGACCAGCCTTCCGCCAGCAACTTCAGCATGTACAGGCAAAAGTGACCACACACCACCGATCCTCGCTTCTGTAATTCATCCGTGTTGTATCGAATTTCCGGCTGGAGATATTCCACCATTTCTGCGGGCGGTGGTAAGCCATAAGAGTCAAAGTACTCCTTGGATTTTCCGCGCTTGTACCAGCAAGTCCAGTGCGTTCCAGGACCATTTCGATCATCGTGATTTAAAATTCCACATTCTCTGTGGCGTGGAGTGGGTGGTAGGGAATCTCGCATAAACACCCCTCTGAAGTTGGGAATCCCCAAGGCCGCGACGGCTCTCTCCAGCTCTTTGTTCGACAAGGGTTTGTTGGGAAGGGTCAGGTCGTGTACGAGTATCTTGCTCATTTTATTTATCGCTCTCTCCATCCTCCCACTCAGGATCGTATTCTGTAATGCCCGTGAGCGAGGGTACCATCCTCCAGAATGTGTCGCTTATCATCCTGCGCCGAGAGTGCCTTCTTGCGACACTTGATGGTGTACAGCCGGTGGAGTCTACTCCGGAAGAGTCTCATCTCCTTGGAAATCTCGACAAGGTCGAACAGACAATTCCTATAGTCCTGGTGACTGATCTCATTCTCGACCTCACACCTCTTCACACCTTTGGCCCTCTTGGTATCGCCCGCTGGAGTCACATGGGAGTACATCTTCGCCCTCAATCCTATGTACTCCATCATCGGGGCTCCGCCGCACTCATCCTTGAATTTGCCGAGCACTTTCTTGTTGAGCCCTGCCCCGATTCCCGACGGGTGGTCCTTGGGGTAGTTGGAAGTGTCGAACCACTCCTTCGCGTCTCCAGCCATATCCTTGTAAATATCCGGCGTTTGCACTTCACAGATCACGCTGTCTGTGTCCGTATAGCAGACCCTGGCCCGGTTTCCATACTTCGGCTTGAGGTAACCGTGAACGAAATCGTTCATGATGATCTTGGATTGTTCCAGGATGGAGAAACCCAGGTAGAGGGGCTTGGTCATTTCCACTTTCCTCTTGTGCATATGGATGGCGGCCAGGTTCTCGTCGAAAACGGTTCTCTTCTTGAAGTTGGGCTTGGCGATCAGCTTCGCTGCTTTCTTCTCATTGTTCACGAGCCGAATATCCTGCCGGTTTCTCAAGTTCTCCATCGTTTTTCCGAAGACGGCGTTCACCATCAGTTTGTAGAAATCCTTCTCGAATTCCGTTTCGGCAGCGGTTCTCAACGCCGTCAGTTTATCCACATATTCCTTCATCCAGGGGCATTGGTTGAACCGGATCGCCCGATGGATCTTCCTCAGTTTCAGGCCTCCCAGCTCCACATACTGCTTCAGATTGGCCGAGTGGATCACGTATTTCTCCTTATCGTTGAGATTGGGAACCAGTTTTCTCACTTTGTCGATTTTCATCGACTCTGGCGCGAACGGGTAATCATTGTGCGCATCATGAAGTTCCTGTGGGTATTCCAAATCTACTTCCAGGGCATATCCCACTTCACCCTCGGGATCGATCTTCTCCACGGCTGGAATCTCGCCGAGATCTTCTACCCATTCGAAACCATCTGTGGGCATGTGTTTGCTCATCGCACACCCGTAAAGATTATTTGCGTCGAGATACATGAGATAATTCGTCGGTTTCGATTCGTCGAAGCCTTCCAAGTACGGATTGTTGGCTTTGGCATATCGATGGGAGGCCACCGTAACACCCCCACGGATTCCACCCTCAATCATCTGCAGCATATCAACATCACTGAGAAGCTCCAGTTTTACATCCGTCATTTTCAGCATCACATCGTATGCATATCCCGGCAGCGTGAAGTAGTGGGCCACATCCAGTCCGAAGGTTTCCAGGCTTACCTTCCTGAGATGGCTGAAACAATCAGCTAACAGGGTCACATCCAGCCCGAGATACAAATCATGATATCCTCGCATATCCTTGATGCCAGCGGTTTCCCAGACTTTCTGTGCGTGTTCGTAATCTACCGCACTCAACTCCTCATCGTTCAACCGATTGTAGAATTTCTCCCGGGATGGCAGCTGTTTTTCCTGAAACTTCGCGAACGAGTCCATATACTCATAGGGGTAAACACCCTTCCTCAGGAGAAGGTTCATCCCCATCGTCTGGGGGGATTCTCCGCTGACTTCGATATCGTATCCTTCATCCATGATTTTCTGGACGAAGGTAATTTCGCAGCCTACGACTTCTTTCACCCGCTGCGAGCACCCTTCCAACACCTGTGGCAACCTCTCGGGTGGCACGTTATCTTTGTAAATCATCAGCCCATCGAAGACCAATGATCCCACCTCGATTCCTTGCTCCGTGAGATAGTCGAAAGCTGCCATCAGAGCCTTGTTTTCCAGGCTACACATCACGTAGTTGACCGCCGTGCCTTCAATGTTGTAATCAGTGTCGCGTCTCTCCTTGGATTTCTTGGCCAGTGCGTACAGATCTGGTCTCAGCTTGATCACAGCAGTCATAATCTGACGCATTCCGTTGTAGTAGGTTTTGAACCACTGAGGGTCCTCCGGCTCAAACTTCACCTTCTTCCCGTTAAGAATGGCCAGTAGCAGTGTCTTGGCTTCGTCCCTGCTCAACCCACGACGTGTCACGAGATCTGCCAGATATTCCTCCCTATGCGCGATATAGTCATCGAGTCCGCGACATTCGATCTCGTTGTTGTGGCAGTAACTCGAGAGCAACGTTGGATGCGCATTTTTCATGTCAATATCATACATCGTTTCCTGGCACAGTGTATGCCTGATCCGCCGGCTCGTATTCTGGATACCGAGGGTAGCTGCCGTCCAATACCTACCAAATCCATTCCGCTGGTAGTACTTCATCGTACAACCTCTCGGGCGAACACAAGATGTTGCTCACTCCCCGCCAGATTCAGAGGATCACAAAGCTGTTGCAGAAAGGCAGTGGTGGTATGATCTTGGAACTGAGCCAAAAGCAAGTGAAGCAGAACACTCAGAAACTTGGTGGATTTCTACCCATGTTGGTAGGTTTGGCCGCTAGAGCTCTCCCCATGCTAGCAAAAACCGTGTTGCCCGCCCTGAGTATTGGTGCCTTGAGTGGTTTGGGTAGCGCTGCCATGTCCAAAGCCGTTGGTTCGGGGTTATTCCTGAAGCGGGGAGGGAAAGTTTGCTGTGTGGACGTGCGAGGTAATGGTCTCTACCTCAAACCCTCCACTGCACGAATCGCCCAGGGTGATGGATTGTATCTGAAACGTGGTCAGCAATTCTACAGTTGTTCCGGCCTGATCCTAGGACCCAACAGCCCCTTCAGGAACGTTCCCCTCCTCGGCATGCTCCTGTAAATAAATGACCGATGAAGTAGACAACGACTATCGCCAGTCAAGGGCCGAACGTATAGAAGATCAGCTCGATGCCGAGATCCAAAGGTACGAACGTACATCGAGAATTTACAACCGTCTGGACAAAGCGGTATCCTTAGCTTTGGGTGCGTCTTCCATTTGCAGTTTGGTGTTGACCAGTGGCACTATGGGTTCAGCATGCACCGGTGTGGGTATTGCAGCTTCCGTTCCTTTGGGGACCCTGGCCTGCCTGAGTGCCACCGCGACGATGGTGTTCTCGCTGATCCAAAAACGAATTGCCAAGAAGAAGAAAAAGCACCACGATACCGTGCGCTTGGCGAGGTACTATAAATCACAGGTTGAATGTGAGGTGAATAAGGCCCTGGCAAACGATGATGCGATCGATGATTCTGAATTCCCCTTAATCACCACATGCCTGAAGTACTACTACGATGAAAAGGATCAATTGCGTCAACCCACCACTACCACTTTCAGTGAGGATTTCAACACACCCTCCCCATCATGATCTTCCCCTCCTGTCCCCACAGATATTTCTGGTCCAGGTTTGCACCCAGACCGGAAATTTCGATCACCCTTGCCTTTTCACACCCCCTTGGACAACTCATAGT
>JAOXYH010000037.1:1346418-1357809 GCA_028566455.1 Botula fusca | reverse complement strand
CTGCCAAAGATGATTTACTTGGGTCATAAAGTTAGTCCTGGACTTGCAGTCATAAAACTTCTTTCGAGTATGATTTTTGTACTCAGACTCCGAAATCGACCAATCAAAATGGTGGATTTGTTGTTCGTTTCGAGCACAATTTTTGTACTCTGAGCACTGAGCAAAGTTTTTTGACCTAGGGACCTGTACTTCATATATGTTTTTAAGAGTGTTTTGTAAACAATAAAATGCTTAAAAGCCAAAAAATTTACTACTTTATAAAGATATCTGTATTTTTCACACCAACTGAATCATTTCCATATTCACTTCTTCCACACCTATTCAATGTCTGAACTTCCACAAAAATACTTATTGCTATTTTGGACAACTTATTCTAACCTGTGATCTTTACAGTCCTTTCACGTTCTCATATAATTTCATGTAATATCAATAAAAATCAGAAAACTACAGAAATAAATGATACTTCTGACATTTATAGGTAGGTTCCATTATGATGTGACAATGGCTAACAAGCGCAACAGCAAAAAATTCCAAAAATAATGTGAAATCTTTATCTGATATATTCTGTAATACTGAGTAACTACCCTCACAATATTAATTTTACAAATCTATCTAATATGTAGTAAAATAACATGTGAAAATAGCTATTTGATTTTCTATACACGTGATACATAACAGGTTATATGTTACATGATTTGTAAAAAACATGTTTCCATTATAAATAGGTTTTTATTTGAATATTGCACTTGAGGAGAGATTACTTTCACAAATTAAACTCAGCCAATTGTATTGAGGCAATGCACAGCTGTGGAGATATGACCTAAATTCCACAAATAATATTTCCTTTGACAATTTTTAATAATATCAATCTTTCTGCTCATTTTTCATCATTCTTTTATAAATAGCTACAGTTCCATTTTCCTTCATTACTGAAAACATTAAATACTGAATTTTTCCTTTTTAATAGAAATTTCAGGGCAGTAAAAAGTCATCTGCCTAAAATTAAATTCAATTTAGAATGCATCCACTGAAGTGTACACAACAAAAGAGCTATTGGTTTATCTTTTATAGAAACTTGTGATATTACAAAAACCACTTATTTCTGTTTCTTTTTGATGTAAATCAGGTTGATAACTTTTTCACTTGATTTAGACTTATTTGTTTTAACCATACACTTAAAGTCATTTCTGTTTGTTATCAGCCACATCCAATCAGATGAAATTCAACTTGTAGATGTCTAATGTTCTCAAAACAATAAGCCATTATTAAGAGAATATAGATCTACTGACTGATAACTACAATTCTTGAAACAGATTAGATTTTATTACAGGGTAACCAACAGCTCTTACGTTGTACATATATTCTAGTAAACTTTCTGTTATACTTAGATACATTCTGTCCAATTCTTGTATTAAACTTCCATAAAAATTACAAAAGGAAATATTAGTTATGAAATTATATGTGCTGGCAAGAAACAGTCTTTGGTATAACAGAATACCACTACTTATACATAAAATATACCACCACATCTGCATAAATTATGGAAACTCGAAATCACTCTGAGGCAACAATGTTTTCTGTAAATGCCATATTTAATATTGTGGAAATTTTAGCACAAATTCTTTCCTAAGGAATACTGAAACAGGATCAGTCAGATTTTAATATACCAAATCTATGGAAGATTCTGAGTTTCCACAAAGTATGCAAAATCATTCGAACTACAATAAATAAGAGAACCTCTGTGACTAGAGAAAATGCAACTGTATTTCTATGTTAGAGGACCTTATCACTACCCTTACTTTGTAGAAGTTTATTCAACCATTTCTTGTTTTCATGCCATTCTGATCCATCCAAAATAACATAACATAGTTTAATATCAGCAAAACATGGACAATATGAAAAACTTCTCTTAAAGTAAGTATAGGGTCAAGATCCTCAGACAAATCATGCAGCCCTACAAAACATACTGAAAATATAACATACTTTCTATATTATATATATAATTAAAAATACAAAAATAAAGAGATATTAAAAATAAATTACTAAAACTGAAAGTTTCTTCTGAAATGTTATAGTATTTTCACGAAATCTGTTTATACTTTAAATTAACAAATATCAAACAATTAAAAAGGAATATCACAAGTATCAAATGAAAAGGTATAAAAATAACATTAAAAAACCAAGGCAAGATTTACTATGAACTCTGTAACTAATAAAACATAACAAAAATTATAATAATATATTCTACTCTACTAAACACATAAACATACACCTCCTTCTGGGAGAAACGGGCACCCCTTGATATTATAAACCAATGTCAATCTAATTATTTGAAAAAGATCAAGGATGTTTTGAAAGTTATATATGCACTGAAACACATATGACAGCTTTAAAAGGTTTCCTTGATTTTTACTTAATTTTAATTATTTAATTTTTGAACTGAAAATGTTGTTTGTATTATCTATACATCAAGAGATAAAGTTTAGATGAAAAATGTTGTAATCAAGAGATAAATTTATAAAGATGAAAAGTGTTACAAATACATTAAAAGATAAACCCTGTCTGTATGCCCAATGTATTAGTCCTTCTTTTCATGCTGGTTTTGTAGGAGTTGTCTCCCATTTCAGCAGATAAAATAGAAAAAATTCGGCTTTATTTTTCAAAATTTATTCAAGTCTCCAAAATTTTTGTAACTTCAATTTTTACATGTATTTCATGAATTCCCCTTATAACAATTTTTTCTTGGCCAAAATTTATCATATTAGGTCAGACGAAAAAATATGCTGGTTCTAGGGCTATTTTTCTCGAAATTCAATGCTCCATTATATATATGTATATATAGCCATGTCAATGGGAGACAACTCTTACAGAATGTTCAAAATAAGGAGGCAATCCCAGCTGGTATATCTAACAATTTCAGTTACAATGAAAATGTAACATATCTCCTCCTATGTCACAAATTCAAATAAAAATCCAGTTGTCTTCTATGTGAAGCATGTATTTCATCTACAATGTTCATGCATAGACATACAATAATTAACCATCGAAGCCTTAAATAACACATCACAAGAACAGACTAAACAACTTGTAATAAATAGGAACAACAACCAGATATTTACATCAATAAACAATTAAAAAAACAGGAATTAACATCAGAATTAGTATGAAAAAATAACTTTTTTTTGTTCCATGATAAAAAATCCTTGAAAGATTATATTTACAAGGAAGCACAGTTGTCATTGGTATATGTCTCTGTTAACTCAGTAGTACAAAATTACAAAGCTATATAAACATTTGTCGTGCAAATCAGCTTTATCTTCTATCAAACTGATCTTTGGGAAAATATGTATAAAAAGGTTTGATGTTTTAAATTTATGCATAGATTTCAGTTTCCAGATATTCTTTTTACTGATTGATTAATTTAATAAATGTTCCTCTTTTCATTGACTGATAAATTAAAATGAAGGAACCATGTTTTGCTTTCCATAACACAACTATCCAATAATAAGTTGTAACTACACTGAATAAGTCTGATAGAAAATTTGAAGGGATTTAAGTTTTTGACTCTTCTAATGATTTCCTTTTAACTCTAGAAAACAAAATGTTGAACAATTGCATAAACAGTTTTGAAATTTCTTTCATGAGCAAATCTTAGTGTACAGGTTCACCAACAGTGCTTTTGTCAGTCACAAAAAGTGTGCATTTTTCTATAACAATAATATAAAAATAACAAAAAGATTATGAAATGGAATTTTTCAGTTGAGTAAATAGTTCAGAAATTTTCACTATATAAAAGATTATTATTTGCTGTCAACCCCATCAGAAGGTTCTGTCAGTAGCTCTTATGTCAGACTTCATACACCAAAAACTTTAATGACCTCCACAACACTTCCACCATACATCATCATATCCATGACAACAATCAACAGTTGCCATGACACCAGGAGAACAATCACAGTAACTATTGTTTCAGAGGTCTGTGGTTAATACAAATAAATACAACATTAGTAACAAAGGGAATTAAAAAATATAAATTAAGCATCTTTATATAAAAACAATAGCACCGTAAACAAAAATATATCCTACCCTTTACAACTTTATTGAAGTAATTCTGTAATCACAGAAACATGAAACTAGAAAGAAACACAACAAAATGTCAACAATCCCTGATATAAAGAAACCCAGTAAGTGATCGGTATATTACCTTTGTATAAAAACACCAAAAAACCAAAGTGAATCAAAGAATTTGGGATAAATTAAGAACACCAAAAATGTTTTGTAAGCATCTAAAGTATGCTTTGTTTTGAAGGAACTATACAAATTAGAAAAAAGTGCAAAAAACTATACAATATCTCTACCTTTTTGTTCTCTAACAATAAGTTTTATCTTAATATAACACTAATCTTGCATACAAATTGTAACCTTGGATAAAAATATCTAAACACCAAAGGAATTGACAACATAAAGTTTGATTGCTGTTAAATGTATTCAAAATATACTTTCTAAAAAGATTTGGCCAGTAGATTATTTGTTATAAAAATTTAATGAATAAAAAATAAAACCTTAATTTTCTTTCATATACAAAAAGGCAATAAACAGGTTTTAATGTCAAATAGTCAACTGTTCAAAATTTCTGTGTGGTTAAAAAATAAAACAGTTATGTATTAATACAATTTCTAAATTAAGTTAAGGTATATAACCCATTATTTAAACCAAGTACTGCAGAAAAGGGAGTCTGAACTGGTCACATACAGATTACCCATCAAGCACTTAATATATTGAAAACACACTTGTCTTTGACATTTAAATTGGGCAGAACTGAAAAGGCAGATACACATTATTGATATGTTTCCACTTTGTCTTGTATCTAATGCATACCTTGAAGAAAGTAATTAAACTTAAGGCAGACAAAACTGAAAATGAATGAAATATGAAACCATGTAACTGTCTGAAAGATTTTTATCATATATTACTCAAGGAAGTCAATTTCTATTTTGTTTTATTATCTTTTGCACCATGAAATAAAAACATCTGCATGTTTCTGAATTTTAACTGTTGACTTCTTTTTCCTAAGACTAGATTTCAATATAACAGTAAAATGCAAAAGTAAAATCAAGTAATAAATAAATATAAATACAAGCACTGGAAATGTAAGTTCAGATAACATTTTACCTGTTTACAATGAAGAAATACACAACCTTTATCTGACAGGCACATATATATACTAGTACAATAGTTTTGCTTTCATATAAAAGGCTTTTTTTGACAATATTTTTTTCAATTCATTACATTTGTAATTCTTAATGAATTTTCTAAATATTGAACACTTTTTAGCAGTCCTATAAATCTGTAACAACATAAAACGTTGCTTAATTTATTGCTACGTACCCTAATCTGAGTACAGGATATAAATAGAACTATAAAATAAAACAAGTGAGGAATTCAATAAATATAACATATGTACAGAACTAACTTCAGTAACAAATAATAAATTTTTAGAGAAATTCTACTTTTGCTTCTTCTGTGTACTTTCTTTTCAGTGAAAATTTGTCTAATCCAGTTAAAAATGAATGGAGTTTCTTTTGATAATTGTCCAATTCTGTTGACTGATTTCGCAAATTACCTCAGCTTCTATGTTACCATATAAAGCATACAATGTACCATTTGATAAGACTGATAGATATATATTTTGACAATATATTTAGAAGAAATCAACAATAACAACAGCTTATCTACACTGGCCGTGATGATAACTCATCGTAATCACAGTAAAATTCATACAAAATAGCAAAGGTTATAAATTTCTCTATTAACATCAAATCTGCATGCAATAACTTCAAATTTGCAAAAAAGTATAAAATGCTTATAAACATCAAAATACAAAGTGAAAATGCTGAATAATTAAAAAACACTTCCCTCAACTTCCAAAAATTTTAAAGAAATTATTCAAAACAAATAATCATTAAAATATATTAACTATGTGACTAGACTGAACACTCAATTCTTCTAAAAAATGTAAGTCTTTTGAGAAAGTAAAAACCACTTGGCAAGACTTCTGTTGCTGTTGCAAGAAAATCAGTAGATTGTTCTTTTCAGACAATTTTTAGAAACTCTTCTGTGAAAACATAGAAAAATATCGCAGATAAATTCCTAAAAAGCTGAATATACAATGAAGCTGCAATCTACTGTTTTATAGATGTCACCACTGTTGTTGTTTACAATGCAACAATAAGCACTTCCTCAGCACCAACGGAAAGGAACAGCTCTTGGTCTATCTGCTCCTTCCTTTACCAGTGGTTTGTGGAACTCACGTCCAGGTCTGGAATGGATCTGAGCCCAGCAATGCTCACAGTAGTACTGTAAGCAGGTTACATTTGCACAGAAAAACGGAGCAAATTTTCCCCCACATCTAGCCCCATGACATTCATCACACATCTGATCATCTAAAACATAAGGTTTAACTTCTACCTGAAATGGAAAAAGAACATGTTTTAAAACATGCATTTCTCTAGTAACACATACCTAGAAGTTCTAGTGCAAGTTTTGATCCAATTCTTTAGAAAATTAAATGAATTATTATTTATGAAAACTAGGCGATATATAAAGTAACGTTCATGTTTTTTTAGATTACTGATATCAGTTGTGTGTATATATAATATGTGTTGGATTAAATATAATTCAATATGCCAGTGTGACAGTTTAATATATCCTTTCATAGCAAAACAAGAGGTACACCAAGTCAATTTAAAGCAAAATAATCCCCTTGTACAGATTATAAAACTCGATATTATTTCAAAAACATTTTTGATAAAGATATGGACAAACTAATGGATGGACATACTTGATACATATTATGTACCCTGGTTTGGGTAAAGAGGGTAGTATTTAAACTATTTGGATAATCTATTAAGTTATTCTGTTTTTATACCCTTTTATCAATCTCTCCATGTTGTAACTGGACAAATCTAGCACTTATAGCAGCTATGTAACTTTGTTGATTGGAGAAAGCAACTCTCCCTGCTCCTTTTGGATACTTCAGCTCCGGATCAGTATCTATACCCGCATAACAAACACCACCATACAATCTATCCATTATCATAGCCAACTCAACTGGAAAATAACGATAGTTATCACAAAATGACTGCAGTTTTCATTTTATCAAGATCTTATTTTGGTCACAAATTTTTTTTTGATTTGTTGAATATGCTTATGTCTGCAACAAAATCTATTGACATCATATACACTGTGTATTGTGCAATGTGTTATTTATAAGCCAATTTTTGTTCTGGATTCATAACACACATCTACAATTCCCAGTAATTAATGCATTAAACCTGCCTTAAGGATCAAACCAAAATTATGTCCAATTGTACCCCTGAGCTGAGTACCAGAAGGAACTGAGTGTAGACTTTAAGAAACTAGAAATTTGACCACTGGTTGGAACTGGACAGATCTCTAAGATGAACACTCAAGATGTAGTTGCCTTAAATAAACATACAGCTATTAAGACTGTCATCTAAATTATTAAATATCTAACCTGCTCTAAGAGGTCTTGGTACACCTCCAACAAAGATTGTCTTCCTGGGGTCTAAAGGTTGTGATCCATCCATCACAAAATCTGAATCACTTAGAGTCCATGGTCTTATCTGTACCTATAGTGCAGAAAACAGAAATATAACCTTCATTTTTTACTTGTCTTACAACTTCACAAATACTGTTACACCTATGTGTACAAACCTATATGCATACAGTATAATCATGGTTGACATTTAAGAACTATAGTAATTCTGATCACTCAGAACAAAAGTACAAGATAAGTTACAATCAAGAGATGGTACAATTATCTTGGAAACCCAGTTACAGGGGACACGAATGTATAAACAGCAGACATTTCAGACACATCAAACTGTCTAAATATTTTTTTTTTAATTTCAAGAGAAAGGTGTTTGAATCTACTTTCTATTCTATTTTTCAAGCCAGAATGTAGACTATGCATGTCATTTTTGTAAACAGCAGACATTTCAGACACATCAAACTTAATACTTAGGTGTTTGAATTATCCACTTTCTATTCTATTTTTCAAGCCAGATTTCATGTATTTGTTTTGGGTTCATGATAAATTCTGTTACTTTGACAAACAGTTTGTTTTTGGTCACTGGCCCCATATATTCCATCCCACTCATGTAAGTGACACGATCACCTATACATCTGGATATAGCTCCCAAAAACTCCCTTTACTCTTTATACAGAAAGCAATAAAATATCTTGTTCACTCTATTTTTAACTCCAACTTTAGGGATTTTCAAATATCTATGCAAGTTCAGAGTCACAGCCTTCTTTTATTTCTGTGTTATCAAAATTTAGATCTGCCACATATCTTGGTCACCATTTTGTCTAATCATCTAGAATGTGCTATCAAAACAATTGGAAAAATTACATTTGGGCCAAATCATAACCATGACCACAGTATCATATGGGCTAAGAAAAAAATATGTTTAAGCCAAACAGATTTTTGTAAACTGAACACCATTCCACTTACCTTTAATTACAGGTAAATACATTTAAGTAGTTCACTGCTATAATCAACATAAAGGAAAAGGCACAAAATGATTTCTTGCTAAAAGTGACCCGAGGGGACGAGTGGGCGACTGTTCCGGAGTAGATTTTATCAAGGCTAGCAAGAACAGATATCCTTTTGACTTTGTTTATCCTTAATTGACATGTACATAGTTTTAGTGCTTCTATCTATTAGTGCAATTTCAGCATTTATAAAGACTTATCCTGTTCAAAACCTACTTGAACCTCCCTGTAGTGAGCAGGTGGCACATATCTGGTAAATGGAGGGATATAAACTTCAAATGTTATATTAAAAATATGTTTCATATCTTATTATTGATTTAATTTTGGCGCAAATGTAACAGCTTCAGATAGCTTTGACCACTTATCATAAGTCCCGTGCAAGCCATGTAAGTTACGATATCTCAAAACACTTACGACCTTTAGTGATACCCTGATATGTAATAAGTTTTCTTGACCAAGCTGATCCCATTGTTAAACAACATCAATGTAATCATATTTTTACCAGTATCTTTCAGGATGTTACTTTTGCCTTTATACTAACCGGTTTATCTTTCATGGTTGGACTGGAAACACACCAATAAAGCTTCTCATCATCAATGATACAAGACTCAACTAAAGCTTGTACAGACATCTCATCTTGGAAAAGCAGGAAACAGTAACCTGTAAAATCACCAAAATACTGGTCCTCTTAAAACTGTATACTGTGATGAAGTTATTCTGGTACATGTATTATAAAATTGAAACAAATTTTTGAAAAGAGAATAATTTTCATGTATACTTGTGTATAGTTTTACTGGTCTCGTCAGAACAATACAAAGGCAACTGATTAAAAAGGTACCATCCAGAAACACAGTAAGATACATGATCTTTTCTTCAGACAATAATATCAACATAGCAGAATACTGTATGTTTCCTATCACCATCAGTTATTTCATGGTCAACTGCAGAGAAAAAAAATGTACTAAAGTACGTTTCACCTAGCTGAGTCTCTGACTTTTTGACATTTCTAGGAAAACTGGATTAAACGAAGAGCATACCATATTGAAATTTGAATTTAGATATACTTTCGGCAACTAAATTTTGTATCAATATATTTCTACCTGTTGTTGCTAGTGCTGTGCTCATGTAGAGATTGACGTTTTGGGGACAAAGTTTTTGATAGGTACATGTACAAAATAATGTACTTCCAGTTACTGCAAGTAGATAATTTTCTATATGATATCAGTAAGTATAAAACCAAATAAAATGCGTTTTCATATTTCAGAATTTTTTAAAACCTTGACGTCTAGGACCAAAAATGGTTATAATGGGGAAAGACAAAAATTCCCCGTTTTACCACACGAGTAGAGCAAAATTTGAATACAATATAGAAAATCCAAAATATACAAAAGTTGCCGTAACATCATCTAAAATATATTTCATATACATTATGCTATTTGCTTACGTAGTAATCTGTAAAATCAATGAAACGTGAGAGACTCAGCTCGGTGAAACGTACTTTAGTAAGCGCAACTCCTCGTAAACGGTTCATTGGATTTAAATGAAACTTTACACAGTTGCAATACACTGAATACCCTGATCTATTTCTACCTTTCACTAGTGTATTTATTCCGTCGGAAGAATGTCGTCTATCTGAGCTGGCCATCAGTGAACATAGTTTAACACGGGACGCTATGTCCACTGATGACCAGCTCAGATAGAAGACAATGATAATGGATATAATTTTAAAATTATCCATGCAAAAGTTTGCTTTAAATTGGTATTTCGGTTTCAGAGAAGAGGATCTTTGCACATTTTCCCCGGTTCCTATTTTCGTAGATACAGCTCATAGTTACAGGACATAATCGCCATATCTCCTAGCTGGCATTGCTGTAGGAATGAAAAGAGCATAATTATTACAAAGAAAAATGTGAAACTGGTAAATTTAGCTGGAAAAAAGTTTATGTACATCTACTAACGACGTAATTCTCAAACGATGGTCCCTAGTTTGTTATAAATCTTTCAAGGAATTCAGAAAATATGTTCCCAGCTACTATTATGAGATTTTGTTATGTACAAAATAAGCAGGGATATAAACACAATACAAGACATCAGATCTATCAATGTTACTGTGCCAATGTGGAATATACACTCGTTTCAGTCATAGCAATCACAATCGATATTCTTGAGACCATATTTGGACCTCCACTTGTATCAGGCATCGTCGTTTCTCCTATTAACTTTGATATATCATGTAACCAGAAATGCATTCGATCCCTGTACAAATTGTCCTTAACAGTCACATTCACATCAAATTCAATGTGGCATTTACTTCTAAGATTAAACTGCGGCCATTGTGTTAGTCCTGGTCCCTTGACATCGCTGAGAATAAAAAACAGAAAAAGGCAAATAAAATGTATGAAAATTTAAAATAAGATGTCTGTACAGTTTTCAATTCGTTTTGGCTGTAAAAATCGAATAATCATACTGCATAATTATATGTGTAGCCTGAACATTTACGATATATGTTTTATTTAAGCCCTTTTGAGTATTAATTTCGGCCCTTTACTTATCTTATTTGCATTGTTAACTGATTAACGTCAGTATTTTAAGTCAAGTTTCTGAGATAAAACTAAAATACATGTAAAGACTGAAAAAGGTGAAACATTACGAATAGTCATAAAATTGTTGTCGCTTGCTTTTGAGTGACTGTTTGTTTTGTTTTGTTTTTCTTTTTTTTATTTTGTTTTGTTTTGTTTTATTTGTTTTATTTTGTTTTGTTTTCGTTTTGTTTTGTTTTGTTTTTGTTTCTTTTGTTTTGTTTTGTTTTTC
>JAOXYH010000037.1:925076-935317 GCA_028566455.1 Botula fusca | reverse complement strand
AATATTTTAATTTCCTTTTCAGATGTTCCAGGTGATCTTTGTCGGTTTTTTTTTTGTTTTTTTTTTGTTTTTGTTTTCATTTGTTCAGCAACTTATCGAGATGATAGTGAGTGTTGAGTACTCACAAAATTAGTTAAATATGTCCCCGTCCTAAGTCAGGCACCTCATCGGTAGTTGTCGATGTGCTCTAGTGTTTTTTTTCTACTTGGAAATTGTTGTTATGACAGATGTTTGGTTGTCTCTGTTGATTTCATTTACAGCTTGTTTACTCGGGACGATTTAGTTTGGTATCAACTATAGATCTTTATCCATTGTTTACGGCTTATGGTGACCGAATTTTCTGATTGCAGTGGTTGTTTGGTTGTTGTTAAATTTCCTTTTCTTCGTATTAATCACAGTTTTGACGAGGACGGTTTGTCAAAAATATTTTTAATTACTCCCAAAACCTAACATTTTTTCCTCTGTCAAATTGTTTATATCTCTTTTAATTTCAATGTTTTGAACATGTATGTGAAATATGTATAGTAAGGGTCACGGTGGCATCAACTGCTTAAAGCATGGAGGTATTATCAAAATACCTCCATGGTTAAACATTTACTGCAGCCCTTGTGTTTACAAACTATGACGCCATACTAAAATGCAAAAAGCGAAAAACGAAAATGAAAAAAATGCGTGAACGCGAAATAAGGGAAGGTGAAAACGAGAAAACGCGAAAAAGAAAAGGCGAAACTCCAAAACCATTCCGCATTGTTTTCACTCAATGAAATATCAAGAGCGAAAATGGCCCCATCTACCATATGAATGAGAAAATGAAGAACGGAATTAGTACTATGGCGCAGGAAATATCAATCGTCATCTGCGAGATAGACATTCCGTAACGATCAGCAAATTTTTATGGAGACAGTAAAACTTGAGAAGTGAGGACGTCAGCCTTTCCTTATATTAACTGTAATTCTCTGTCCAAAACATCTAGATAAGAAATGCATGCTCGAGTGTATCGTATTCATCGAGAAATATATACTAGTACCCGGAATATTGCCATACTACAAGGTCCAACATTTTACCACCATTCTCGAAGTTCTACTTCCAAAATTGACTACACCATTCATAACGCAAGCTGCGGCTTCATTTCTGATTATAACATTGGGAAAAGATCCGACTTAAACACTTCAAGTCACGTACCAGTATCGGCCAAATTTAGCACTTATATCAGAAAGGAAAGGCAGAACTCAAAACTTAAGAAGATATGCAAACAGAAGCCTATATGGGATAAAATGGACAAAGGACATTCTGCAATATAATAACAAAGAATCTACAAGTACATTTAGAAGTGAATAAATCAGTGGAGGAAGATCTACAGTACTTTTGCGACAGTATTAAGACAGCTGTCACCAATGCAATTCCCATGAAAGTAACAAGCGTAAAGGGACCAAAATGGAAAGCATCCCCAAAAGTCTTGGAATTACTAAGGATATGCAAGAGTAGATATCGGGCATAGTTAAAACATGGCAAGCAAACTGACAATCACAAAGTAGAAAAAATTTTGGCACAAAGAAATCGTCGACGGCAGATGAGGCGAGAACAATATATAGAGAGAAACTATTTCTATAGCGAACTAATGGAAAATACAAACAGTGATGTTCCATCGGCTTATACGCAGAAATCGCAACAACCAAACCAGAGACACCCAATGTATTATTGAGAACAATTCAAACTACTACACTGCAGAAGATCAAACAAATTGCTTTGCACGCTATTTTGAGGATCTCGCACTTCCAAAAGATAAAGATTACGATTCAGAGTTCTACGAACTATGCCACCTGCGACACACAATCATTGCAGAACTATGTGAATCTGAACCTATGGTACAACATACTGTCTCAACTGAAGACATACGTACTGCGATCTCAAAATTGGACTCCAAAAGGGCAGCAGATGAGTTTAGCCTTACAGCTGAACACCTTAAACATTCTCCGGAATCAGCTTTGAATCTTCTTGCTATGTGCATACAAAAAGGGCATGCACATCCCAGCAATGTTTAAATGTGGAATCACGACTCCAGTACTGAAGAAAGACAAGAATGCAACATCTACGGATAATTATAGAGATATAACAGTCACACCGATTCTATCTAAATTGTTTGAGTGCGTCTTATTACCACGTTTGGCGGGGCAATTCACACAATCTTCTCTTCAATTTGGCTTCACAGAAGGCCTCTGTATTAATGGCTGCACTGATTGTTACAGAATCAAGAAAAGAATCAAAACGCGTGACGGCGGAGCCGCTTTTCTTCATTACCTTGGACAGCCAAAGGCATATGATGTTGTCGACCATGTATATACTTTTAGATAAACTTTACGAAAATACTGGGGATCCTACATTATGGACGTTATTTCCCCCTTCCTCTACAAAATTTGTTAATCTATTGGAGGATCTCAAATCGAACAGTATAGGCCTCGAAATTGGCAACACATATTTAGGCTGCCCTACTTGTGGAGATGACGTTGCCCTCTTAAGCAACAACAAACAGGATCTTCAATGCATGCTTAATTTTGCTTCTCAACACTCGAAACAGGACAGAGTTACTATTCATCCTGCTAAGACAAAAGCCGTAGCCCTTAATAAAACTAAAAACATCTCCAAATCAGACTTGCAATGGAAGCTAGACAACAACCTTATTTACCCTAGATAACAACAATAGTTTCTTCTGTATGGTATCGGAGGTGCTTATCCAGTATCAACTGCCTCATATTATGGCTCTGAACCAAAAGCTTCCATCCAAAAATGTATGGAAAAATACAGTTAAACTTGCAGTCCGTGATTATTGGTTACGTACTTTGATGGAGAACATAAAAGGAAAATAAACACTGTCCAATCTCAATCTACAAATAATGAAATCTGGATCTACTATCCAGTTTGGGCATGTTTGGAAAATACAGTATCAGATGTCAAGAAAGGGATAATAAAAGCTCGAATCTTGACAGGTACATATCTTCTGCAAACCAATAGAAATCGCTTTAGTGGTGGAAAAGAATCGTATTATGTAAATGTAATGTACAGACGATGAAGACACAATTCACTTTCCCATGTATTGTCTGGCCTTATATCAACAAAGGAAAGATACATATTGCAGATTAAAACAGTGCTTTTTCTGTTATCGGGATAGAAAGATGGAACTTCCTTTCCGTTAACAAATCATCTATAGCTAAGATTATTATATATTGTTCCTTTCTTCTACCGTTTGTACAGAAGGCTAGTAACCTGGAGGAAATTCACAGAATATGTACAGAATTGTTATAAACTACATACATAGATTAGGAATTTTGAATTGTACAATTGGGAGCTAATGAAGTTAAAGTACTACCGATACATAGAAAATACCGAACTCTTGTCAGTTCAGCTAGAGGATGAGATGGATTTGTGTTAAAGGTTAAACTCCTTTATGAGTGGAGTCGGGGTCCCCCTCCCAGTGTAAATGGTGCTTTTATTTATTTTAAAACCGTGTGTGTACAGAGTGAAAACCCCCTTGTGGAGACATTTTAACTAAGTAACCATTTTTTTTTTGAAGAACATACGTACTAGAAGAGGAAGATCTCTTTTTCGTAAAGTATCAGGCAATTATCAGTATTTTTTACATCGTGCAAAACTGTTGATAAGCTTTGGATCAGGGTTATGTTCCATCTAGACTCAAATTGTCGCTTGAAAAGTTCTACCCTACAGGTGCACCTCCATTTTCCGATTTTCCGATGGAGTCCGAGTTGCTGATTTCGTTCTTTGATGTTTTCAGTTTTTCTGTGATTATATTTGTTTTTGGTTGTTTCTTTGCCCTTCTGGATCGTCGGTTTTTGATCATCCGTGGTTTCAAGCGCGATTTTCTTTTGACTTCTATTTCAACACCTAGTTTTATTAAGATTCTCATACTTTTGGTTCCGAAGTTAAATAAAGAAGGCAACTCGAGAAACAGACATCTTCTTTCTCCGCCAAGAAATGTGAAATACAACATCATTCCCAAACGCATCAATCAAGTAACCCGATTTTTTTCTATTTGCAAACACTCTTTATTGAATGAATCTTTACAATTCAACACTCCGTATCTGCAAACTAAACAATACAATCAAGGATTAAAAGCAATTCTGCTTCCTTTTTATCATGCATGGTATTGACATTGAAGAGCATGTCAGATTCAGCTAAGTTTTATTTTGTCAAAGTTTGGTATCTGCCTATTACTTCCTTCCTAATTATGACTATTTCCCCAGTTATCATTTTGTCTTGTTTATTGAAGCAGCACTACAGGTGTTGTGCACCAAGTGGTAAATGACTATCTTTCTGGAGCACCCGGTCTCATTTTCAAATGGCGTAATTCTGACATTAAATTTTGTTAATCTGTTGTGCCATTTAACAAATACCTTATCCCAAGCATTAAAATTTCGCAGAAGTTCTTTTATGTTTGTGGAGATGGAGCGGATAAACACTTTGTAGACTGTTATGGTGTGTCCATTTCTACCGCGAGTCTTCTTTTTCGGTTTCCAGATATGACCTCAAGGACTTTCTAGGAAAGTAGAAGACCCTTACCCTACAGATGCACGTCCACCTGATCCATGTTTCCTATTTTTTGGAGAATCTAAATGCTCATTTAGTTTTTAGCATTGTATGGTTATCTGTATTCAGTTTTTGTGTGATGGTCTATGTTTCCAATTTTTTTTTAGGAATCTAAGTTGCTCATTTAGTTTTGCATGGTGCTCCGTTTTCAGTATTTATGTGTTCTGTGTTATGTTTGTCTTTAATTTGTTTTCTTTGCTTTGCACCTAGATTTTCAGTCATCGTTCGAACAGCCGTTTTCTTTCACCTACATGCAGTTTTATTAAGATTCTCATGCTTTTGGTTCTGAACGTCATTAAAGAAGGCAACTCCAGAAACAGACATCTCCTTTCCTATAACAGGATATGTCGATATGTATGCAAGACCATGATCCTGCATTATACAGGGTTGAAAGTATGGAGTCCAACATAAAATGTACCAAAATTTTCAAATTGCCAAAAATGTTTCTGACACACCCTAGCCTGAAAAAGCGCTTAGATTGACTTGATTGGGTGCAGGGAGACACACCCTAGCCTGAAAAAGCGCTTAGATTGACTTGATTGGGTGCAGGGAGAAAACTATTCATTAAATATTGTAATATGTATGATTCTACTTGCATTTAAGAAATATGAAGAGAGACACACTGTGGGTATGGCAATAGTTACTTCTTCAATTCCAAGATAAAATACCCCTTGCAAAACATTCCATTATCTTCTAGAATAAAAATTTAAAATGAAAGATATGGATTAATCATCAATAAGACAATCAATCATCAGAAAAACACCACATGTGCATAAGATACTATAACTGCCACCTATTCCTTTCAAGAAAGTTCTGTTTGTCTTTCAGCTAATTCATGTGTATTTTGAAAGAAACAGAAAAATATGTAAGCACTGCTTTATTTATTAACTAATAACAGTAATTTGTATATAAGCTAAAAAGCATTTTCAATAAATTTAAGACTCAAGAAAATATTCAGCAAGAAACTTTTCACTTTTTTCTAACAATTAACATGCAAAACAATACTAAATCTGGACATAACAACTTCATTCATTTAACAAACTGTGGGCATCTAATGGTTGCTGAATGTCTTTTTTTTGTAATATTATGATTTTCTTGTATCATTAAATTCTGCCAATGTTTAACTATAAAAGACAACCTGATAAAAAAATAATAGTGACCCATAGTGACCCAGACTTTCTATTATAGAATATCAAAAACCAATACCTGACCAACTGCAGGTTTGTTTCATACACTGAAATTTAACCATGCAAATAACTTCAGTCATATCTGTACACATTTTTGATCATCTTTTATTTTTGTCTTTGTATCTGAAGACTAAGTTACTGTAAAACAAATTATAAAAATATCAAATATATCAAAATAGGAAAAACAAAAGAAAAATCCCTCTGTATAAAGAACTGCTTTTAAAAACTACCCACTGAATCCTTAACAACAAAGCATTGCATAATGTCCCTTTAACACTAATAACATCAAAATTTTCACTAAATATACATTATTTCATGCACCATTTTGTTAATGCTACTCTTTACTCACTTCATTATGTAATAACTGTCAAGTAAAAAATCTATTTGCTAAACAAATACTGGTACCTATAAAATTCATTTGTGCGTTTCTTTTACATGTACTTACTACATACATATTTTGTATTCTGTCAAACAATCAATTTTCAATCCATACCAAGAATTCTTTTTTTTTATTTCTGTAATCAAAAGAGCATCACCGCAGTTAACAATTACAAACATTACAACTTTAAACACTTAATAATATTAAACAAAGCTTATTGTTCATAAAGAAACAAAACCACAGACATGCATGTAAGACACATAGATCTAAAACACCTATATCACCTTTGATAATGTATTGCTGCTGTGAAATGCAAACAACAAAAATGACCTACATGATTTTGACAATGTAAATGGACTAGGACATCAAAAATGAGTTTGGGAAGACCAAAACATAATTTGTTCCATAATGTTTTAGATACAGATAATGCACCTTTGGTATTTTACTTGGACTGTACTCAGTTAGTCTGACGGTTGGACTTTCATTGCGAAGTGTAAATGTAGTTCCATCATATGGAACATGAAATGGCACTGAAAGTTCTTGTATATAAAACTTCAAACAGATAAAAGTGTATCTTTTACAAGAATTCTAAGACCATTTAAAACAATTATTACAGTCAGTAGAAACAACCTTGAAACAATTTTTACGTATGTAAAAGGTTATAAATGCATTAGAAATGATACAAAATTCATACAATGTAACCCAGTTTTAATTTTGTAGAGATTCAACAGAGGCACAATACAGTAATATATGTATTAATGAATACACACATTTGGCGAAAGGCACAACAAAGAAAAGAAAATGTGCTCTACACTGTAATATATATATATGTCTATTGCCTATCACAGTAACACTAAAAGCAAAATATTGCATATAAAATGAATTGCAACTACTTATGTTTAGTAATGAAGGAATTTGAAGACCAAGGTTACAGCTACTTCCTTATATAGTATCATACATGTACATGATTTTTATCCTACTGCGAATGGATGAATGTGCAACTCTTTCATATTAGGATTAACCTCACTATGTCATTCTTATTATGCAGAAGAATAATACTTTGTATTGTCATTAGCTTGTCGTATCAACTTCAAATCCATTCAAAACTGAACTTTTAAAATAAAGACAGAATGAATACAATGTTACACTAGATGTTGTACTCAAGCAGAGTTGCGTAATTTGTCCGGTCTCCACCATAGTTGGCATTGACTGTGACTTTGACATCTCTGCCACCATGTTTATCAAATGGAACTTTGCCTTCCCATACTCCAGGCTGAGATGACTGCAGATGAACCCAATCATTATCAGCCACAACTGCTACAGCTTCAGCCTTTGGTATTCCAATCTTGAAGTTGACATCCCTCATGTCTTTGTGCAGGGTCAATGGTTCATACATGAAACAACCTTCCTTCCACTGGGCATACTGTTTGGGGAATGGAAGACAAGGCCTTGAAACTTTCTGGCAATTGATTAAATAATTGTAGACACCTGGCAACTGTTGACTTGGGTCTCTTGCTGGGATGGCATATAACTGCAGTTTGAAGAAACCAGTTGTGGGCATATGAATGACAAAACTAACAATAGATCCTTGGGTTTGTGTGAAGACCAGGTCAGGATGTTCTTTCTCGTCTTCCACTCCAATGAGATTTGCTGTAACTCGCATTTCTTGAGCAGTTGCAAACTGGATTTCTACGCAGTTGGTTTCCAAATGAATGACTGAATCATGATGACTAAGAGTGTTCAAACCAAATTCGTTAAACTTGGCTTGTGGGCCTAGGTAGCCATGTGGCAATTTTGGCAGTGGCACCGTTTTCACATCTTCATGACATTCGATCATATACTGGGCTACATGGTACAATGTTTGACCTTCCATTGATGGATCATTGGCATAAATTTCTAAACCAAACTCTCCACGACATGGCGCTGTAATATTGAAATAAGCTGTATTTCCTACTACTCGGTTCATAATGTAACCTTCCAGTTCTGAGTCACTCATATCATTGTGCTTCAGTTTTGCCATAAACTGCATTTGTTTTGGGATTCTAATTTGTAATTCCACTTTGCCTTCCCGTGTTAAGATAGTAGCTGTATTCTGGTATGTCTGAAGACCATACTTGAAGAAAGCAGTGCCAGGTCCCCAATTTAAGTATGCACATGGTGGGAATGGTTGAGGAGGAGGTGAGGCCACTTCCTCTTGCACAATCTTGAACTCACACACCTGTGCATATACATTGTCCTTGTTTTCTTGTGTGTCTTCTTTGGCATAAATATATATAATATAAGATCCCTTTTCCGGCAGCCTTAACCTAAAGGATGCAATTCCACCAACACTTTCCTGCATTCCATATTTATTCAGTTTGGTTCCTCTATACTCTTCCTCTCCATTCTCATACTGAATGGTGAAATTAAATGCTACTACAATTCTATGAGCTGGATATCTCAATCTGATATTGACCTCACCTCTGCCATAGATAACGGCTGTACGGTGGCTTACAAACTCCAAACCATACTTGAAGAACTGTGGTTTCATGTGAGGCATGCTTTCAAATTCATCCAATGAAACCTGTCGTTCAAGTAACTGCCACTTTGTATCTTCAGGGAAGTGTGTGTAAATCAGCTGATGAGGATCTGGCAAGAAGAAATATTCATCAAGTTGATAATGGAATTCTTCATGTGTTGTCTGCTTGCCTATGATACGCCTGGCTGCCCAGTGACAATCTACCAAACACCATGTACCATAGATATACACTGCATTCCAGGAATGCTGATTTGTTCCTGGTGTAAAGGTCTGGCCTGGTCGGTAATCTGCTCCCTTGGCATACCCACTGATTATCTTGGAATGGAGTCCAGCATAACTGCAAACAAAACAAATTATAAATAAGCAAAAAAGCTTTGTTTATACTGCTTGCTACTCCATATATTATATTGTTCAAATTTAAATTTTTCCATCACATACACTGCTGTAGTCATGATAATGACATTAACCTCCAGTTTCACCACAGAGGTGATGTGATCATACAGGGAAAAGTTAACCAACTATCTTAACCACTCAGTCACCCTGGCCCCTGGAACACTGTTTGAGTATATATTCAAAGCCAATGAAAAATACTCATTAATTCCACTGAAATTACCTGTAACATTTCATCCTCTGTTCTTCACAAAGATGGCAAACTCAAAATAGAACTGTGAGCACAGCTCACTATGGTATACCCCCACTCCCCCAATCTGCATAACCCCAGTTGTTCGGAGAAGTATAAATAAATCCAGTGAGTAATTTAGGAGGTGTTGCACTTACAAGCCTATCTCTCCATACAGAATGTGTTTGAAAGTATAAGTTGAATTATCTCCCATTCCAAACTTTTGACAGCAACCACATTCCTTCATGCACATCTGCAGGCACTACATTACAACTGTGTAAAGTTTCAATTAAATCTGATGAGCTGTTTAGGAGAAGTTATGCTTATAAGCCCATCTCTCCAGACAGAACATGTTTGAGAGTATAGCTAGAATTATCTCCCCTTTCAAATTTTTTGACAGCAACCATATTCCTTCATGCACATCAGAAGGTACTGTACTACAAGTTTATAAAGTTTCATAAAAATCCAATTAGCCATTTCGGAGCAGTCGTGCTTACAAGCCCATCTCTTCATACAGAACATGTCTGACAGTATAATTTGAATTATCTCCCCTTCCAAATTTTGGACAGCATTTATATTCATTCATGCATATCTAGAGGTAGTGTACTACAACTGTGTGAAGTTCATGGAAATTCAATAAGCCATTTAGGAGGAGTTGCGCTTACAAGGTACATGGATGGACAGACGGACAGACAGACAGTGATTCCTATATACCCCCCTCCCAATTTCGTTTGCAGGGGGTATAAATAAGAACAGAAATTCACATGATAGTATTATGGCCACATCTTTTTGTGTTCGGATCATTACTAAAACAGTAACTACATTTTCAGCATCAGACTTGCATATGATAGGATATAGAGACAGCAAAACTACCTGTAAGAACTATCTTAAAATTCAGA
Organism: Botula fusca; assembly: GCA_028566455.1. Classification (NCBI taxonomy): domain Eukaryota; kingdom Metazoa; phylum Mollusca; class Bivalvia; order Mytilida; family Modiolidae; genus Botula; species Botula fusca. The sequence continues at coordinate 925,116 of JAOXYH010000037.1, read as the reverse complement.
ACTAGAGGGAAACTGTCTACTGAATGTTATGTTAAATGGC
>JAOXYH010000037.1:789293-805270 GCA_028566455.1 Botula fusca | reverse complement strand
GACACTAGTAGATTAAGAACAAATAAAATGGTTGAAATGCTTCATAGTTCATGGTTAATTTTACAAAGCACTCGATTCCACTTCCATATCTGTAAGCTGGTGTTTCATCTCATGGTTGATTTGCAAGTGTTTTCTATTTTTGGATTTCAATAGGAAGCCTTGGTTATCTTCTATACTATTTGAGAACAATACTTAAGAATAAAAAAATAACTTTGTACACAAACCAGTAGCAAGGAATTACTTAAATGTTGTTTTTCGTTTTTCAGACATGAAAAAATATCTTTATACGACTCTCGGTAAGTAATTTGTTACATAGTTAAATACTTCCTATACTTGCTAATGTTTGACCACACTGACAAATGTTTTGAAAATGTATTTAAATGCATGTCACCCAGTTATATCTTCGTTTATTAATAATATCAAATGACATTTAATATATTGTTTTTCCATTTAAGTCAATTAACCGCTTTATTCACAGACAATTCTTCACTTTCCGCTTTCTAATGTCTATGATTGACAGATCTTATTTGCATCACAAATGTGAGTCTACATTGTCCCCGATTAATTATTTACTGAAAAAGTAGTATTAAATAGATCAATTTTAAACACATCCCGCTTTATTGGAAAAGAAAACAACATCAAATTGAAAAAAGAAGATAACGACATGAGAGCAGCATGCCCTTCCATTAGACAATCTGCTTGTTAGGTCGACCGTCTGATAAAGTGAACGTATATAGTACAGACCATGGAATGTAATCATTTTTGTAATGCTAGGTGTTTCATTTAAGGAAGAGTCCGTAAAGCAGACATCCTTTTGTTAAATTAAACTTTGTTCTTTGTAAAATTGAAGCTTTCCAGTATCTTCAAGATTAAATACTTGATCAAGGGATAAAAGAGCTTCGAACTAACGAGTAGCCTTTAAAAACCTTCGCTCTTCCATCCCAGGTTCTATAGTCCTACCCTTTGGTTCTCAGCTGCTTAATAATAATAATTTCTTTCCGTCCTAATTTAATATCAGTGAGTGAATACCATTGACAGATGATTGTCGATTTAAACTCGACTTAGTCCTGCAAATGAACACACTCTAAAATACTTCGTATAAATGAATACTCTGCGACGACATTCATACGCATGTATGTCTCACATAATATCAAACTCGATTCCAGTAATTATTTACCTATTTTGGACGACAAATCATGAAACATTTGGCCTAACATTCCTGCTATATGATAAGGAAATTTGATTTAACGTAGCAAATTACACAGATGCGAAATATCGTTCATATTTTTTACCAGCAGACTGCAGTTTCTGTTGTTAACTTTATCAGAACTGGTAGCAGCCAAACATTTGAAGACCATGTAAAAAAAGCCAAACAATATTGAAAACTAAATTGCACCCTAATCTCCGAAAAAGAAATGCCAAATCCAGCTAGGGATACCTGTGAACTTCGTTGGTAAACCTTAGTTGTATAAAATTTTACAACATTTAATGACAGCAAAAAGATGGCACTTAATATCGTAACATCAGATATTGTTATTGTATATCATTTAAGCACTGTTTTGAAAAATAAGGCGACAAAGTTAATAATAATATACAGTGTCACCTAACATGCCTCACAAAATTGCATCACTAAATATCATAACATTAAAAAATGTTTTCGGTGGAAATTGATCGAAGAAGTAAACATTACACATAATTATGAAAATAAATCAATGTTCCTATTAGTAAATCATTCGGCTATAATATATTAAGGTTTAACAGTTACGGTTTATTCAGTTTTCGAACTTTTTTATTAGTCTTCTTGTCCATGTTAATTTCAGTCCTTTAGCATAAATGTCTATACCAAACATCTTCAATCTACTTAAATGATAAGGTTGTTTCAATGTCTCTCTTAACATTATCTGGTTTACTTTCCCAGATACATGAAAAGTAGTGTTGTTACATTGTTTTAGTTATCTGCAGTTTGATCAAAATATTCTTTTAGAAAATATTGGCTGTATGATTCGACAAAAAATAAATTCTATTTTAAAATGCCTTTTTGATCGGACTATGTTCTTAAATAAGAAAATATCGGGAAGTCGCCCATTTTTTTGCATAGAAAAATTGGGGGATGAAATTGTACCTTATAAACTAATTTTTTCTTCTAGTGGATTTCTTTGGCAGAACATGTTCACCCTTCTGGAACATCTGGTCATATCCCAGTTTTTTCTGGGACTTTACATTGCTAGTGCTTTGGTTCACGTAATGTCTTTTCCATTTTGCTTGTGTACCATTTGTTTTTGAATCTATTTTCTACCTTCCGTTATTGTTTCCAACCGCTTGTCTTGTCCCTGAAGTCACGTATTTAGGATGTCTGCCCTGAACGTGTTGCTTTGGTATTCTGTTGCCGATATTGGAGACGTCGACATTATCATCCTTGAGTAAAATACAACACTATATGTTAGACCAAAGTCAATAAAATACAAACCTATAAAAGGACAACGCGTTGATCGTTGTTATTCGTCTTGACTGAACACAAAATCTTTAATGAGGAGCAACAATTCATACAGTACGTTAACTTTAAAACCACCTCTAGCGTACACATTAGTGGTACTCTTTAATAGATATCGATATATATAAACGGTGCATCTGGCTCTGTTTCATCATATCTGTTGTTAACTGTTAACTGGGATATTGACTTTAGGTTTAAGGAGCTTAAGTAAATAAATAGATACCCCTTTTGGAAACGAAATCACGTAATTTTTGGCTAAAATACCTGCTTTACTTTAATGCAAACCTCTGTTCGTAGATGATTTGCCTGCCTATTTCGGTAATTTTGGCATATGCTCGGTTTGCAAATTGCTGGTAAAAGTTACGGTCTTCCAAAGTTTTGGTCCTTAGCATCACTGTCGAGTAATTAATTTACTAAATATACATATGTGATGCATCAAAATCAGTATAAATGTATCACCCTTGGTTTTATTTCAAGTTTGTTCTGAAAATGCGGTCCAAAAAGTCTCCAAACTTATAGAATTATTTAAGAGATGACGTCTTTTACGTACCGATAGTTGAAATCAACGAAATTGGCTTAGACCTAGTTTAATTCTTTCTTTTCAAGAAGTCCCTGTATGAACTCTTCCTCATACAAATAATGGAAAACAGTCTTACTGGAAGCACAATTGGTACCCCATAGATTCCCGACTGTCTGCTGGAAAATACACTAACAAACAAAAACAAATCTACGACAATAGTCAGAGTACAAATTCAAGTTATATCTCTTCACAAAAACGAGAAATGTTTTGATAAAATATAGATGAACAAATACTTTAAGTCAAACGTAGTTTTGAATGAGGAATTGTACTGTAAAATAAATAGAGGTCAAACTTTTAATACTGTTGCAAAAACACAGACTTGATTTCAAAGCATTCCAAAAAATCAAATCTATTGGGAATCAATTAACATAATTATAGACGTTATTCATTTATTCATTTCTGAGCTGCAGAAAGGACTACTATGATCGCTTACAATTTTTATGCTCACAAGCTGTCTTTGATATAAAAGATAGTCTTTGATAATTAACTTAAAGAAACTACATGTATATGAAAAACACTTTGGAACTGTAAATGAAAAACAAAAGCTTGTTTTTTAATTCTAATTAAATTTGGTTACCTTGTATATCAACCAACGAGGCCTCTGTTAATGTAATAGAACATACCTGTAGGGGTAAAATGTCCACAAATTTCTGGATGACTTCCCTTAGGTTTCTTATCGTTTTATCATTTTAACCCTTTCACCCCCAATCCCGACTAGAGGCGTGATGCGGTTTGGCATTAAAGATCAAGCTCTAGTGACTTCCTATGTGCTCCAATTCTGTCCTTGTAGCAATAAACAACAAACAGGGTCCAATAAATATAATCAAACACCCTGCAAAATCGTGCTCTGTTGAAGTGACCAAACCGACCAATGAGTGGTCGGGAAAAACTTGAAGAGGAAAAATGTGACTTTTTTGGTGGGGGTGCTACCAAAGAACGGCTACTGTACCTTCATTCAAGCTGAGAAGTCATTTCCGTTGGACTTCGCTTCTATGCAGATAGATTAAATATATTGCAGTGAAATATTGACATTCCAGTCCCGTTTTTCTACTTTCCAGAACTCACCGTCAGTGATAATGGTAAAAACCGGTCATTTTGGCACCAATGGGTTTGCATAAATTGCCACTGAGCCAAAAGTTTTGCTCAGAGAGCTATGTATTTTACTTCATATCATAAACTGATACCTAATGTTCTGAGGATATCAGTTTATCTCCCGTGAATGCATGGTTAGAGAGTAACATAAGGATTTGTGTGGATAAAAAGGTGAAAAAGCACCTCTTCGAAAATTCTACTGGGGGAATTGAGTCAAGTACAAAGTGTATGATTGTCTCCAAAATGATGTAGAACGTCTTATAGCTTGTGTAGTAATAGTAAAGGTACAGTCTTCCTGTTCTGCAAATTGACTGACCGTATGTTGAAAATTTTCTAAACGGCTTCTACACGTTTCTTTATCAAAAAGCCATTCTCCCTAAATCATACAATATTCTTTGAGAATAATAAGCATCTAAACCAAATTAAAAAGTAACAGTCCAATCAATTCTGTGCTTAAGTTGTACCAGCTATATTTTTATATATTTTTCAATATATTTGGGAAGATACATTTTGCATCTTTTCAACACGTGAAACTGTTTTAAATCTTGAACTTTACACATTTTTTGGCTCATATTCAGCATTCATGGATTACTGGCTTTTTTTCAGTTAATATTTGTTTAATATGACTTATTTAGATTGATCATGCCTTCAAAGATTTTGGCCTCTAGCAATTTGCATGAAGGTTAATCCAGAAAAGCGATTCACACGTAGATAAATTCATCCCGATGTTACATGCAGTTAAATTTTGCAGTTACTACATTCGAAATTTTATATAAAATGTGGGCTCCTGTCTTTATAATACATATCTTACCCTATATTCTTTGTATTAAATATTATATTATGCACATATTTTTAGTAGACTCGTTAATACAGCTGTGTCCCTCTCATTCAATTTTTTTATATCGAATCGCATTTTCAAGCATTGACATTTGGATTATTCGTATTCTTCATGGTTTGGCGGTGTATCCCGGGTATTAAAAGAAACTAGAAATTGCACAAAATAAACCTGTTAGATTTATAAAAAGCATGGGTCCAAGATTCATTGTACGAAAAACAGACTTATCGCGTATTGGACTCTTAAACGTAGAACATAGAGTAAAACAATTAAGATTAAACCATGCACATAAAATGTATTATAATAAATGTTCTAGCTATATGAAAGAAAATTCCAGGAAGGTAAATGAACAACATACATATTATACAAGATCTAGTCACCATAATTTTGTTGTACCTAAAATAAAAGGAGTCGAGTCTACCATATTTTTCTGCTAAGCTATTAAAGACTGGAATAGTTTGCCAGGCCAATAAAAGAAACACAAAATTTTGGGCAATTGAAAAATTAGTAAAATCTTATTTGATCAACACCTACAAGGATATATAATATAATGCTTTTTTCTATTATTTTTGTCTGGTACGTATTATTGATACTTTGACATAAAATTACTTTCACCTCCTTCCGCCAAATCTGAAAAAAAATGTTGATATACGGCTGCACTTACTAGAAAGACCCCTTTGGAAATAAGCATTAGGGCTTTAAAGGGCTATCCTTCGCTGATATCAAACTTGTAGTTTTATTGATGTGTAATCATTTACATTTAACAGAAAACATTTTTATTGAATTACGGTATGTTGATATTAACCAAATAAATTTTACCTTTTACCTTTTACATGGTAGGATCGACAACTAAACAGAATAACGTTACGTAGAATAAATTACCTTGATTTTTTATTGAGCCTTTCCAAATTTATTTCTTTGCATTTTGATAGTTTTGCAGATTCTTTAAGGATTTCGCCATATATTCAGGTATTCCATATCCTTATCTATGTTCCAGTAAATAATAAAGTGTGTTGTTTTCTTACATGGATTCTATTTTCCAAATCCATCGCCGTCAATCCTTTCTCAGTTTTAAGCAAAATGAAGTCTGATGTTGTGAACGACACTTTAAAAATAGAAATGAAAAGGAAGGTATACGCAATGCTTTTAACTCGCCTGACCCCAATTGCCAGTGTGAGCTTTTGCGATCACTTTGCATATTTCGATTATCTGTCGTCCTACGCCCAGCTGTCGTCCGTCGTAAACTTTCTTAAAAGTTTTATCTGAAACCACAAGGCCTTGACCAAGTATGGTCTGAATCATTCTTATGGTATCTACTTTCTAAATTATGTCTGATGACCCTGTCAATCAGCCAACTTGACTGCTGTGCTATAAGTGGAACACAGGGGTAAAATATCATTTTAGATACTATCTCGAAAACTAAAACAGATAGAGAAGACTGTGAGGGCAAAAATGATTTGCAAGTTAACCTCTACAAAAGTATCCGTTACACTGAAATCGGAAGACGACTCCATACATGTGTTACTAGCCTTTAAATGTAAATTGTGACGATTTTTTCTTTTTTTCCCAAAATCTTGAGACTTTATAATAGATAGAGAGAAACTATAAAAGCAAAAACTGACCAGGAAGTCAAGATATACAAAGTCTTCAAAAATCAAAATCGCCAGACAACTAAATACATGAGTTATTGGCCTTTGAACACGAAGTTTGACGATTTTTGTGTTTTTCGCTTAGATCCCGGCAACAATGGTAAATACAGACAAAAATTTCAGCAAGTCAAGCTCCACAAAAGCCTGAATTTCATTGAAATCGTTCGACAACTCCTTAGGTGAGTAATTGGCATTTATATGTAAATTTTGACAAGTTTGCCGTGTTTTGCCAATATCTTGCAAACAATAACTCATAGAGAAAAACTGATACCAGCAAAAATGATCAGCAAGTCAAGCACTACAAAAGTTTTCATCACACCAATATCATCAGTCAACTCCTTACATGACCTTTTATAGACAATGAAGAATTTTGCTGCTTTTGATCAATATCTTGAAAGCAATAACAGACAGAGATAGACTGTAAAAAACAAAAATGATCAGCAAGTAAAGCTCTACAAAAGTCTGCAACACACCGATATTGCCACACGACTCAATACATGAGTTATTGGCCTTTGAAGTAAATTTTGAAGATTTTTTGCTGTTTTTGACTTATATCTGAATAATAACAGATGGAAAGGTTGCTGATCATTTGTGTGATAGACATTCCATAGCAATCAACCAGTTCGTGATGGCGATCGTAAAATTTACGTAGTAAAGACTACCAAAAGCCTTCATTACATTGAAATTGTAAGACGACTCCATCCATGTGTTGTTGGCCTTTGAAATAAATTTTGATGATTTTTGCTGTTTTGCTGTATTTGGCACTTATCTTGAAAACAATAATAAATAGAAACTAGGAGGTCAATTGTTCCAGAACAATTGATAGGTCTTTCCATTTCCATAAATGATGACATATCTATTAAAACAGTTAAAAAATGTTGAAAAATAAACACTTTCAGTATTAAAAATGTCATTTTTATACTATTCATAGCCTTCTCAGTTCAAAAATATATGGTTGCTTAGGACTTTATGTCGTTGCTAGGGACCTCGACGCTTGGAAATGTCATTTTCATACTATTGATTGCCTTCTAAGTTCAAAAATTTATGGTTGCTAAGGACTGTATGTCGTTGCTATGGACCTTGACCTTTAAAAAATGTAAATGTATACTATTCAGAGCTTTGTAAATTAAAAAAATATATGGTTGCTAAGGACTTTATGTTCGAAATATATGGTTGCTAAGGACTTAAGTCATTGCTAGGGACCTTGACCTTTCAATAATATTATTTTCATGCTATTCATAGCATTCTAAGTTCAAAAATATATGGTTGTTAAGGACTTAATATCGTTGCTAAGAACCTTGACCTTTGACCTTGACCCTAATTTTAGGTCATATAATGCTGAACATTTTTGCAATTCAAAGTTTCTTTCTATCTCTAACCGTTTCTTAGAAATAAGCAAAAAACCTTCATTTTGAACCCCAAAAACGGTTTTCGGACCCTAGGCCCACAATAGTTGGTCCAATAATTTTGGACCATATATAATAAATGTAGATCTCGACAAGGCACACGTTTTTCCATTACATGTTATCAGCTATGTTTTTGCCGTTTCCGAGTAATTTCCAAAATAAACAATAAAGGTAATCTTGACCTTGACCTTTGACCTTTGACCTTGTTATCATTTTGTACATCAAATGATCCCATGATTAATGGTTAAGGTCCCAGGTCTCTATTATTTACGGTTTTCAAGAAAAAAAGTTTTAACGGAACACATCAATTTTCAAGAGGAGATAACTCGTGTAATGAATCGTCAGGTCCTTTGAACCCAAATGTACAAAGTTGCCCTTTGAGTTACTGAACATTATGCAAAAGGTTTCGAGTCGATATCTTTTACAATCTAAGATGATCACAAGGTAATCGGTGTTCGGGTAACTCCGTAAGGGAAAGGGGTTCGGTTAATGAGCCTTCAGATCAAATATCTGAAGCATGCATTTCGTCATAGCGCAATACCCGTCCTTTCCCGTTCATGACTCCTTATCAGACTTTCGCCGTGAGTAAAACGACGGGTGCCACATGTGGAGCAGGAACTGCTCACCCTTCCGGAGCACCTGTTTCATCCCCGGCTTTTGGTCGGGTTCGTGTTTCTCATTTCCTGTTTTGTCTCTGTGTTGTGTTGTCCGTTGTTTTCTCCATTCACGGTCTGTTGTCTTAGGATATACGAGCTTCGAATACGGTTTGGTATATTCTATATTTTATTGAATAGCAATTCGAACTTTTGTTACAATACGTATCGTTTTACGGGCTGATGTATTAATAGAAATTCTTTCTTTTTTCAGCATGTAAGTACCAAACAACATCAAGAAAAACGATAAGTACAGTGATTGCTTATTTTATGCGCATAAAGACAATTATTTTGTAATAGCTCAGTTTCTGAATTCAGTTTCATTAAATCAACTGATAAGCCAATCTGAAGTTAAATTCTATTAAAGTTGTATTTCAAGCTGAAAAGTGGCGATTTCCGTCATGTATTTTTCGTAGGTTTGGTCTATTATACAATATTTGGTAATGCGGGTTAAAATGAATTTACTCTCATTGAAATATTATTGATAGACACTTTGAAATATTAATTATGCATGGAATTGACATGAAAACTAAATATAATAAAAATTAAAATAAAATAATAACATGAGAATGGATCTCTGTCAGAAATCCCTATTTTGTACCATTCATATTAAAAGGTTAACTTATTCCGTATATTGATACTTCGGAACATGTTTCAGGACGTTGTCTAATCTTATTAGACTAAAACCTGGAAGTAAAGGTTCACAAAATGCTAGGTGCTGAAGTTTCAAATCAATTGTATTGTAGTTACTAAAATATCAGAAACGTACCTCTTGTTTATTATGGTTAATACATGAAATACTTATCTGGCGGATTGAATATTTATTGTTATATTGAATAGAAACCCATTCTTATATCAGCTTGGCAGTGAGAGTTGTTTTTGATAGCCTACATTTCCATCGTTCACAAACTGTATAGAAGACCATCTTCATTACTTTACAGTGCATGTCTCAGAAGTTTATCTGGTCGGATTAACATAGCATATTTTCTGAAGCACCTGATGTCAGTCCCGTTTTTCTGTGGGAGTTCACATTGCCGATACTTTGGTTTCGTAATGTCTTTTTCTATTTTGTTTGTTAGCTACATGTTGTGTTTTTGTTTTATTTTTGTCATGTTCTAGTTCTTGTTATTTGTTTCCATGCCTTGCCTTTACCCTGGATTGACGTATGAGGATTTCTGCCTTGAACGTTTTGCTTCGGTATCCTTTTGCAAATATTCTAATTTTCCTATTGCGTATGGAATTACCTCTAAATGATATCTACCTTTTTGTACTCTCACTTCAAACATAGAAGAGGAGAGCTTCTAAATTTTTTGTTTGTTATATTGTTTCTACAATAAGAGCAATACATATTACATATATAACATGGATTAAATAAGCAGAGAAGACCGGCCAAAGTTCAGTGTTATGGTCCACTGTCATCAAGAAAGGAAAACTTACAACTTACTGTTGTATTATTGAAAGTCACTTTGGCAGTAGTTTAATTTTAATTTTCTTCTGGACACTCATATTGCTATTATAATGAAAGTATAACAGCACTTTTGCAGCACTCATTTACTATTGTTCATTATAGATGAAGATATCCATCATTGTTAAATTGAATATTTAATTTTTTAACGAGAAAATACCATACAAACACTAGGAAAAAAAAAACAAGCACATTATTTGTTTCACACATGGAGGAATTCTCATACCTAATTATATAATATGTCCCAAATTGGAAAAATAATAATGTTACTATCTTTGTTAATCAACTTTCAATGCATATTTCTAGAGTGGATCTGAATTCCAAGTCATAAAACTTATTTCCCGTTAGTTCCTATTCGAAACAGATTTATCTCATATATAGAACTATCTACCATACGTTCTACGTAGGAACTGTACTTCTAAATTTCGGATTGTTGCATATTTCTGCTATAATACCTCCCATACATCGTGAGTATATGATAGATCACATTTAGAATACCACCTGAATTAACTGTGCCTTAAGTATTTGACATTATTGCTCTTTAAAAATTCGTGTCATACGTGTCTGTCTGTAATCTGTTTTTAAAAGATGAACTGGACTAACAAAAGAACACTTGATAAGATTTAAAGACAGGTACAATTTCTGATCCGTGCATGCATATAATTTGGAATTCAATATCTTAACAAAACTGAAAATTTAATACAAAGGTTATATTTTGATTATTTATAATAGTCTTCTTTTTGTTATCATAAAGTATCTAATACTTTCCTTTTGTTTGTCACGTAAAATAGGATTAAAATGTATAAAGTCCGCTGGACAAAAACACTCTATTTACACTTTAAATCAATGTCTGAAGTATGTCTTAAGTCAACAGTGGAAGGTACTGAAGAGTTCTGTGTCTCAAAATTCACATCTCAAAGTTCCTCATTCATATCATTCATGTTCATTTCGAAAGAAAAAAACAATCAGTTATTAAAACTCCAGATAATCAGACATTCATTTTTAAAAAAGGTGTTGTAAACATGTCTTCCATCCCGGTACTTTCTTGACTTGGGACAGGCACATAAAATGCGGCGGGGTTGAACTAGTTTTGTGTAGCTTCAATCCTCCCCCTATTTTAATATGGTCAAGAAAAATAAAAACGTATAAGACACACAATAAAAGTCGATCTGAAATACTTTCAACTCCCATGGCCACCAATACATAGAAACGAAAGCAAGCTCAGGTAGATTAACAGAAAGATTGAATCTTCAAGCTTGCCCGATCTTAAGAGGCATTAGTTTGCTATACTCCAGCCATCTGGAACTTTAGTATAGAAACATCATAAATTAAGAGGGCATTGCAAGAAGTTGTACAAGACAAAAACATTGGACAAAGTAATAGATCAGGCCAAATCAGTTAAGCTTTCTTTAATGAGTCTATAAGGTAATTGATATTGGTGGCAAAAAATGCTCGATTAAGTGATTTAACCACAAATTGAAACTGATGAGATCGAAAGGATGTTTTAAAATACTGGTTGCGAAGGTGCTATTGGTACATCGCCATCAAGGAAAGCAAAAATTACTATTGGAAAATCAAAGTCATCTCGTTTGTCATATATTTTATATTTTCAAGAGTAATATGGTAATATCTAGGAAAGGGGTATTGTTATCACCTTGATTGGACTTATTTAACGTCAACGCAGTAGGGTTGCTAATGAATAGGTTTGTTAAATATGACTTTATGGAAATTAATCATGCCTTCAAGATTTTGATATAAACTGTGGACTGCTAGCTTTGTAGCAGATATTCCATATTCTTTCTATTGAATATTATATTATTCACATATTTTCAATAGACTCGTTAATACAGCCTTGTATCTTTTCATTCAATTTGTTGATACTGAATCGCATCTAAAAGCTTTGAAAATGAAGTCTTATTTTGCTAACGATATGTTTAAAATAAAAATGAACCAGAATATATATGCAATGTTTATTTTTAGCTTGCCTGACTCAAAGGGCCAATGTGAGCTATTGTAATCAATTCGCGGCTATCGTCCGTCTGTCGTCCTTCGTCCGGCATAAACATTCATAAACTTTCAAATATTCTTCTCTGAAATCACAAGGCCTACGGATGCAAAATATGATCTGAATCATCCTGATGATACCTACTTTATAAGTTATGTCTGATGACCCTGCCAATCAGCCAGCATGGCTGCTGTTCTATTAATGGAACATAGGGGTAAAACATTTTGGCCACTATCTCGAAAAATCTCGAAAACTAAAATTGAGAAAACTGTTATGGCAAAATGATCAAGTTCTACAAAAGCCTCAGTTACACCGAAAATATCAGATGACTCCGTACATTAGTTATTGGCCTTTAAACGTAAATTTTGATGATTTTTGCTTTTTTGTGCATTATCTCAAAAGTATAATAAAAGAGAGAAACTATAAGAAGAAAAAATGATCAGCAAACCAGGCTCTTCAAAAGTCTTCATACACCGAAATCTCCCGACAACTGCATGAATGAGGTAAAGGCATTTGAACATAAATTTCAACGATTTTTGCTGTTTTGAGTTATATCTGGAAAACAATAAAAGATAAAGAGAAACGCTAAAAAGCAAAATTGATAAGTTAATCCACCTCTTCAAAAGTCTCCATAGACCGAAATCGCCGCATGACTCCAGACATAAGTTTTTTGGCTTAAAACAAAATTGACGATTTTTGGTGTTTTGCGGTTATATCCAGACAACAATAATTGATACAGACAAAAATGATTAGCAAGTCAAGCCCTACAAGAGTCTCCATAACACTGAAATCGTTGGACAACTCCTTACATGAGATATTGACATTTATATGTAAATTTTACTGTGTTTTGCCAATATCCTGAAAACTAACTGATAGAGAGAAATTGTTACCTGCAAAAATGTTCGGCAAGTTCAGCATCTGCAAAATTTTGCATCACATCAAAATCATCAGACAACTAACTACATGAATTATTATACAGAGTAAAACGCAATTTTGACGATTTTTGATCTGTAAAAAAGCAAAAATGATTGGAAAGTAAAGCTCTTCAAAAGTCTGCCTTAACACCGGAATCGTCACATGACTCCTCACATGAGTTTTTGGCCTTTGAAGTAAATTGTGACGATTTTTGCTGTTTTTGACTAATATCTGGAGAAAAATAACAGATGCAGAGAAACTGTAAAAAGCAAAATATCATCAGAAAATGAAACACTACAAATATCTACGACTCCTCAAATGAGTTTTTGGCCTTTGAAATAAATTTTAATGTTTTTGCTGTTTTGGCACTCATCCTGTAGACAATAACAGATAGAGAGAAACTGTTAAGCAAAGATAATGCAAGACTCCAATACACAGAAATCGTCACAAAACCCCTTACATGGGTTATTGACCTCCTAAGATAAATTTTGACGATTTTTGCTGCTTTCGGCTAGTATCTTGAAAACAATTATAGATAGAAAGAAACTGTAAAAAACAAAAATGATTGGCATGTCAGGCTTTACAAAGTCTCCAATACATGGAAATTGCCGGGACTCCTAGCATGATTTATTGCCCACCAAGACCCATAGTATCGATACAGGCTACTCGATGATGTCCTCTAGTTTTTCATCCTACGTTGGGTTTATATTGAAAGTGCATTCTTTTGTTAATCTTATTAATTTTTTGGTTTACAATGTTTATATGATAAGCGCCATAAGTATTAATTACCATTGAAGTATTTCGCAAAAATAACTTTGGAAATCATATATTCATATAGTAAAAGATTTCACAGTAAATAATGTAAACGTTAAAGTCACTTAAACTACTCACAAATTAACACCAGTTTCAATTAAAAAAGCTACATATAAATAAAGTTGTATAGTTATTTCCCTTACAGTATGTTTCCTGTTAATTACAGGAAATATTTACTACTTATCATTTTACTTCATAGACTGAAGTATAACAGTCATTATGTTGAACAGAATTTCTTTTTGTTTCAGAGAGTAAGTACCAAATAAGACCCAGAAACGATAAGTTAACAGTGTATAGTATGTCACAGCTAGCATGTGAGAAGACAATTATTTCATTGTAAAAGATCACCTTTGTGAAATCAATAGTGCATGTTTCAAAAACGTATACGAATTTAAATGCATAGAAATTATATTTGAAGCAGACAAGATGCAATTCTAGAAATATATTTTTCTTGGTTGTTGTCTATTATATTATGGACTAGAAAGAAAGACATAAAACTGCGCTTACTGATATGTTATTGATGACGTTGATTGCCGCTTTGAAGTAAAACTTATGTATATAAATAACATGCTAAACTGGAGAAAATATTATTTCAAAGATTTTGTTTAGTACCATTCGTATTAATTTCAAAAGGGCAAACAATTTCATTGGTGAATAGTTCAGGTCATTTGTTCAGTAATTAGCTTGCTCGCACAGTACCTTTGTTTTACTTCAGCAAATGACTACATGTCAATGTTTAAATACAGTTGCTTAGTGCAATAATTTGTTATTTTATTGAAGTGTTAACCCTCTTACATCATGCACATAAAAACATCAGAAATTATAGTAAATAGAATTAAAACTTATGTTTTAACTTATAGATCTGAATATTGAATAATTGTCTTTATAGTGAATAAAAGTAAACTTATTTCTATCAGTTGGAAATTCAACATTTTCAACATTTCATACTTGAAAAATGGAAGTACAAATATTTTCTGATGGCATTTTTCACGCTTTCAATCTGTACTTGATACAGAAGACTGTGATAACTCATGTTTGAAAACTAAATCTTTATTCTAATTAACTCCGTATTTATTGGGTATTGAATTATCAGACGATGATTGTTATTTTCAGAGAAGAGCACCCCTCTAAACTTTTGCTCTGTTATATTATTTTGTGCATATAATGCAGAATGCCTGTCAAAATGCGAAAAGTTATTTCTAAAAAATTTAAAAAATTCTGTTCTCCTTATTGTACTTTTATTGAAAGTCCGAATTATGTTTTAAGTCAACATTGATAATTCTCTGCCTCAAGGGTCCTGATTCATATCATTAGTGGTCATTATTAAAATGTTAAATATAGTCCTTGTAGTTTAATTTCCCGGACGGTCATATTTTATCAATCAGATTTTTTAAAGTATTAATCGTTATAATATGCCGTGAACTTAGCTCTAAAATAATTGTTAAATTTAATACTTTTTATAACTATTAACAACCAAAGAAGAAGATAAAAAGGATAACTATTGCTAGTTATTTATTTTATCAATGGAATTTTCTAAGGCTTACACTTCTTAAGTTCACAAACTGTATTAGATGTAAATATCTCTTAAATCATTCAGTTGAAAAGTAATAATATTATAGGCTTAATTTCATGATTTTTTAAAATTTTAATTATTCCTTAGAATGTCACATTTTTTTTGTAATAAAGTATCGGAAGCATGCCTTTCGCTACAAGCAATTTGAACTTTGGTTACAATACGTATCGTTTGATGGGCTGTTGTGCTAAAACAATTCTTTTTTTCAGCATGTAAGTATCAAGCAAGATCTAGAAAAAAGATAAGTACAGCAATTCCTTATTTCACATACGTGAAGGCAATAATTTTTTCCTGGCTCACAGTTTCTGCATTCAGTTTCGTTAAATCAACTGATTAGCCAATCTGAATGTAAATTCCACTAAAGTTCTATTCGAGCAGAAAATTGACAATTTCCGTAATGTATTTTTCATAGGTTTGGTCCATTACACAATGCTTGGTAATCGGGTTAAAAAACGAATTTACTCTCGTTGAAATATTATTGATAGACAATTTGGAATATT
>JAOXYH010000037.1:714371-726911 GCA_028566455.1 Botula fusca | reverse complement strand
CCATTTCATGTTCATCTCCCGAATATAGCTGAAATATTGCTGCTTGGGCGTAAAACATCAATCAATCAATCAATCAACAATCTTGAACGGTGTATGTTCATTCACCCAAAGCATTAGTGACATTTTTGTCACTACATGTTTCTAATGGACACAACTGTTTGAATTTAGCAAAAAAAAGAAAAAAGAAAAAGAAAAAAAAAGAATAAAATACAAGCAAATATTCTAAATACGTCGATTCCTTTTAGAAAACGTCTACTCCATGTTAAATGCAAATCGCTGGAGATTGCCCAGTGATCCTTTTTACAAAAAAAAATGTACAAGAAAAGTTGATCGTCTTGTTTATGAGCTACAACAAATTTCATTCCATAGGTTTTTTTTATGTAAACGGAATTGCTACTCGATAAGGAATGGATTGGCCGTTCATAGCGAGGAACAGGCTGGAAAATTTCGAAAACCTTTCCGACCAATAGAATCGCGCAAAACAAAAATGTTCTCGGTTGACTTCCTGTTTGGGCACGAGTTGTAAAATGTTGGATGTACGTACTCGAATAAACTTGCATTTCGTTAATAAATATCTGGTGTTCATATATATAAACTAGATCAGAACGAAGGGAAATCATTTCCGAGACTAGGACACTCGATCGTCCTATTGAAAACTAGCGCATTATTCTAAAATATCAAGTCGAAGCGAGGGTTCCCTCGTCGTATTTATGGCGGTTGTTTCTTACCTTTAGTTTTTTTTTAGTAAACGGCAGCTGGACCTAGAAACAAGTTAATGGAATGAACAGTTGTCATACGAAATGCTCTTAATTATGAGCTAAATCAAATGGCTTCAAGATATACTTCCAGACTAAGATCAAACCAGTTACTCGGGAGGGATCAAATAAAGAAAGAGGGGAGTTCGGAATTCAAGTGCCTGTGGATAAAAACAGCAAACACCAAATTTAACACGAAAATCTAGGGGATTCAATTCTTATCCTTTGCGGACACATGCCGAGACAGGGAACAGTTCTAATATTACACGAGAGTATATTTAATATCTTTCTGGCTTTTCTGTCAAAAAGTAACCCCAGGAGCTTGATTCCGTTGTATGCATTTCAGGTAAAACCTTTTTCCTAAATCTCTAAGACGAGGGTGCAGTCCAATATTTTCAAACTATCGAGCAGAAGTAATAAGGTTTTTTAACAGAATTTTACGTCAAAGCTATTCTGTACGTATCATAAAACCCAGACCGGCACTTTAATTGTGCATAAACATCATAAGTATGACCAGAAAATATCGCAAAAGTGCTGCATGTGTAACAGAAAATAGTGTCTCCCATGAAATATTGTCCTCTATGACTATTGTTTCCTATGGTAAAGCCCGAGGACGGAATAAAACGCATTGATGACCATGAAATATTGTCCTCTTCATTTTACCAATGAAGTATATAGCAGGAAGGACACTTTTGTGCTTTACACATGTGTGTGGGAGGGGAAGGGAACGTAGATACATATTCTTTTCACCGTTCCAAAATTTGAAAACCCCGTCTGATAGTTGAGAGATTATTTGATTTACCATACTTTTTCCCTTTTCTTAAACATAATTTCTATAGCTCATCATAATTAAATCGTTGTACAGACCAGTTGTGTACGTCTTTTAAGTCTATTCAGTCGAATATTTTGTTGGACTTGCATGTATATATATTCATTAACAAATGAAACAGTACTAGTATATTTGTATATAATAAGGTAGTTCAGTTTCAATGCATCTGGGTTTTTTTTCGCGGTAAACTGTTAACATTTTGCACAAACATTCAGAATATCCAAATTTATTTATCTGACAAAAATAGAATTTATAATCTTTTAAATCGATTTTTGCCTTTTGTAACTTATAACATGTTATAAACTCCTATAATGTATCTTCAAATTTATAATTTTACCTGAAATTAAAGATATTTCTAATATATTTTTTAGATTTTAAGGAGTCCAGTCAGAATTAAGAGAGATTTTTATTTTAGATGTAGCTTTTTCAAAGGTTGTCTTCCATATATCGTTCAACAAGTACCATTTCACAGAAATAGTTTCTATTGCATCATGCTAAATCTGCTCTTCCTTGCAACGCCTCTATCTGTCACGCCTTGATTGAGAAATCGCGCATTCGTGATAGGATTAACATACGCATTCATCATTGACATGTCAGCCATATGCATATTGTTGATCCTCTCTTCGATAGAACTACCTCCGGCATTCATAGATCGATAGTCCATTGTTACAGAATCTATTCTAACTCTAGGATCTCTCACATAAAGGTGAAATGGTCTGGCATTTGGTCCATTGTTCATTATTCCGTTGTCCGAAGCGACTTTCAAGGCTTCTTTTATTGCGCCTTTATATTGAAGTCGATGACGTCGTTTACTAATACATAACTTTTTCCTACCGTTACAAAAGAGGTCAGGACTATGCGAACAAGATGGACATTGTGGATTCGAACTAAATGTAAATAATTTGGTGATCATGTGTGAATACCCATCAATGTTGTAGTATCCTGTTAATCCAACCGCCGGGTCTGTACTGTTCTGAAGTTCTACGGTATCCGGTGGAATCACCATATCCGTAAATGGATCAATTCCACGTTCAATTTGGTTCCTTCTAAACAATTCCCAAATGTAATCAACAAAACTATGATGACAGAAGAAGACAGGATCATGCGGTGCTGCTGCCAAATTGTTCATTTGTCCATCTACCCAAATATGTACACCATTGTGATGACCCTCTAAAGAAGAATCTTCTTCAGCTGTTGGTTCTGATATTTGTTCCAATCTCGTTTGTCTCAGAACTGATTTAATGCCTGTGTGCGTCATCAAACTACCATCACTGCCAATATTTCTAATAAGAATACCAATTGGCGTCTGGAAATTAGCAAACGGTCCAGTCTTTACCATACCAAATCCATTCCCAAAATATTTCGATGTCCACAGTATGGATTCTGTAGGATTGTTCATTTCATGATCGATTGTGGAGTCCCAGTATGGTATAGGAACACACATGGCAGCTTCAAAACTGAAAACACCAATAACAACCTGGCAGTTTTGACTTCAAATAGTTATGTTAAAAACAAAAGAAACTGGTTGAGTTTAGCAAGGTGCTACAACATTTGTGAAGATTCTTCAAGTAATGTGTTGGAAATAACTTGAGACTCAATTAAAACTGTAATATAGTTAAAATAATGTTTATGCATTAGTTTAAATGTACTTGTATGATCATGAAGCAGTCTTTACATATTAGTAACATTCATCTTTTCTTGTATAAAGACCTGCTAGTAACATTTTTTTCGTGGAAAGTAAGACATGCCAAGTAAATGAAAATTAGACTCTGACGAATGTCAAATTGGAACGAAGCTGAAATATGCATGTTAGAAATGTCAGCAACTGAGCTTTCGTAAATTAAAAAAAAATGCAGAATTCTTGTCATAACATTTTGCTGTTAGATATATTTTTATATGACCTCTTCTTATAAGTTGTGAACACAGGATATCGTATCGTGACCCACATGAACGTATTTCGACATTTCGAAATACAATATAGTTTAAAAACAAATTTATAACAAGGCAATTTTGACAATATGCAGAAAGGTGTTACTACTATGATTTGAAAAATCATTTTTGACAAAAATGTCATGAAAAACAAGAAAAAGAATTGAAAAAATTGAATTTCCGATGAATTCCTATACCAATTCCATGGATGGTTTTCCTAGTGTGTTAGATATACTTCTTATGGAGAGGATATATATAAGGCTTAGCCTGTTATCCAATCCTATTCAGTCATTTTGAGAATAGAGTATTGTTTAAATCAAATATACTTCTTACCCTCAGTATACCTATTTTAGCTCTCGACGAAATTAATAGCAAGTTACGTATTTTTTAACATCGACAACTTACTGGACATGTAACAATAAAGTTCGTTTAATATCTTCCGAAATTGATTCGGAATATATGTTGAAGGGAACTTGTCGGCTGCAACGTTCATGTCCGTACTTGTAAAACCTTACACAGATAAAGTATATACATACAAAGTCAGATACAATCGATGCCATGGGAGGAAGTTTGGACCAAAGTGAGCGTTGTTTACTGCAGTAGCGTGAATATCGGCGATGATGTCGTATTTACTCCTTCCTGTAGCAGATATCTGAAACATGCTAACATTTAAAATAAATGCTTCCGTTTTTCAATAAACATGTGTATTAGCAAGAGAATACTTGAAAAATAGTTGAAGGTATTTTTGATAAATGTAGGCATTCCAATGCGTTAATATGCAAATTTTCCTCAAGGTTCATGTTCAAGATAGTTTAGCTTTAGTTTAGCTTTAGTTTAGCTTGAGGCTTGTCCATGTTGTTTGGACAAAGAAGGACTGTTCTGTTGAAACTTACATCGTACACTAACTGAATGCACAATTTAATGGACATTGGTTGAACCGGACAGAACCGACGGGAGTTTGAAACTTGTTTAATTTTCCATTTTCGTGAAATTTTTGGAGTTTAACATTTCCGGTCAAAGCGCCGTAACTCCAGATATTAAAAGTATAAGTTTGCCTTTCTTCAAAATATTATTTTTTACCGGAAGTACAAATTAAGACCGGGAAAATGACTGTCGATAATATTTACGAACAAATAACTCCAATGATGATGCAGCTGGTGATGGTCTCGTGTATTATTTTTTGATGCAGATAGCACTCCAAAAACTTATTTAATGAACCCATATTGTTTTAAAGTTCAAGATGGACTGCCTCTATTATGCTATTAATACATACAGGTGCACACGTAACCTCTCACAATGTGTAACATAAATTAATATTGACATAAAGTTATAATTTGGGCAGAAGTGTAAGTTAACAGCATTATAAAAAGCTGACCTCCTGTCTGCTATAAGTTAACATGAACTGGACATCGTGCGGCACTTAATTAGCATGGAACAAACGCCCTGACAAAAACGCCGGTTAGGACGAAGTTCTTATCAGTAGGACACCTTTTGTCAGGGTGACAGGTCGTGGTTCTTATTGACCAACCTGTCGTTATGGAATACCTGCAATATTTATCTGTAATGGACATTCAATCCACATGTTGACTTATCAAAGATCAACTGAACAAACTGGTATTTGATCGACTTTAGAACGAAAAAAAAAATGGAAAAGTACATAAATCTACTTTCTTAGGACGTGTTACTAATTTGGTTTAATATTATTTGTTTGGGTGTTCTGTAATAAGTTCACTATATAATTGCATGTTACAATGTAGAATATACAATGTATCCTGTCACACCTAATGAATACTAACAAATAAATACAATGTAAATAAAGAAAGAAAGAATTCAGTAATGCATTGAATAAAAATTACAGCTACCAATAATCAAGAACATAAAAGGAATAAAAGAATATTAAGAAAACATTTATCATTTTTATATAAACAAATAGTTTCGTTTTGTCCTACATGTGTGAAATGAACATCAAGATAAAAAGTAACTGGTAAAATAACTTAACTCAACTTCAAGTTTACATCCTTACGATATCATGTTAATGTTAACCTGTCTTTCTGACACTCATATCCAGACCCCAGTGCCATGAAGCCTGAAGTATCCTTTAGTCTGAAAATATCTCAACTACCATTGAAACAAAGAAATCATAGAATTCTCAATGGTTAATAATGGAAAATTTCAGTAAATTAAAAATTCTCAGCAAGGAATCTCTGTATAATGCCTGGGCCTGATCAATGTTAACATTCTAGTGAAATCAATCTAACATTAGGACACATTTTTAGTGTATTTGGTGCTGAAGCCCTTTCGTATAAGGTTTCTGATGGTTTTGAGATGATTTTTGTTTGAAAACATTAATGTAACTGCATGTGTTCACTGAAACACAAAAATCCAGAAAACTAATATACAGGTAACCATTTCCAAAAATGAAAACAAGAGAAAAAAGAGAAAAAAATCTTAGTCCTATATTTTATGTAGGTTTGGCTTCTATTTGGGTCATATTGGCACAAACTCGCTTTACAAATTTTTGTTAACAGTTATGGTCTTTCAGTTATGATGCGTAGCATTGCTGACGAGTACTGTGCCCATACGATGCAAAACAATAAGTAGATACTGTATAATTACTTTGTTTTTACCTGATCGAATTTCAGTCGTCGCACGACTCTAGCATAGTTTTGCCAATGTTTGTATTGTGTTTCTCTCACTTCACGTCGTATCTTTCTTCGAAATATACAAGTTGAATCATCTCTTTTATCCCTCGACTTTCTCTTAAATGACGTAGACGTGTCTGATACAATTTTCCTGAATACAGATCTAATATAATTTTGTTCATCCATCGTAAAATTTGCAGCCCATTTATGTGTGTAGTCTAATGAAATGAAACCATCTAAACATTGCATTTGTATGGCTTGGACATAGTATTGCGGCAGTGTTGGGTGATACATGAAATTCACACATTCTTTTAACGATTTCGGAATGTGAAATTTGTTTTCCAGTAGGTATTCTTGCATGGAATATGCAATATGGACATTAAAAACATAAACAGTGAAGATGGTATTGGTAACAGTAAACATCTGCAAAAGAACAAAAAGTAGTAGACATTTAACTAGTATAACGTATTTTTAGTCCTCCTTAAAAGTTGCTATTAAAGAGGTAGTGCATTTTTCCTGCATATTTTGACAAGTAGGTAAACACAATGGGTGCCACATTTGCAGCAGAAACTGCTTGCCCTTCCGGAGCACCCGAGTTCACCCCCGGTTTTTGGTGGGGTTCGTGTTACTCATTTCCTATTATTCGTTTCTGTGTTGGTTGTTGTTGTGTCCATTCACGGTCTTGTCTTTTTCCTCAGGACATACGAGCTTTGATTACGGTTTGGTTTCTATTGGAATAGTATATACATTATTTCCTATGAATAATAGTTAGTATATTTGACTCTAGTTGTCCTTCAATATGAATTAATGTAAAACATTATACAATTGTCCAAAGCCATCATGCCAGTTAGAACTTCATGTTAGTCCGTCAACATATATTTTTCTTGTACCTGGATCTCTTATGTTGACGATAAACCGTTGTTATTTTTAGGGTCATATTGTACTCATAATAAACTGAACAGCACTTATCTAAATTTAACGTGTTAAAATTCCCTAAAATTTAATAAAACTACGGAGTTATCTCCCTTATGCAAAGCTCTGGCCATTGATGGTTTTGGCTTCCTATTTCGGTCATTTTTGCATGTTCTCGCTTTTACACATTTTTGATAACAGTCCTTGGCTTCCAAAGTTTTGGTCCCTAGCATCGCTGACGAGTGATTAATTTGCAAAGTGTGCACATCCGATGCATCTGAATCGGTATGAAATGTATCACACTTCGTTTTATCAAGAAATGCAATTCCCATTTGCATAGATCATGAACATAGTGCTTACTTAACGCCAGAACAACTTTCCATTTATATAAATAGTGAATTGTTGCTTTCAACATTATCATCCCTCTTTTCAGATTGCAAAATCAAATCTTACTTTCTTCATCTACAGATGTTAAAAAGAGAGTAACTCTAACAAACTGGACGGTTGTATTTTTAGAATTAAATTCACATTTTCATTTGAATGGCGCATAACGTGCATTTCATTCAATATAGAAACATTTTAAGAAATTATTAAAATATTCCTGAATTTTCACAAGTCAAATGAATATTATAAGAACTACTAAACTAGGTTTCACCTAGCTGAGTCTCTCACAAGTTGGCATTTCAATACAAACAGAAAGACATGTTGAAAATTTGATTTAGATATAAGTATGGAGCTAGATTTTGTGGCAAAACGGTTTCACCTCTTATCGTTTGTTCTCTCTCATGTGAAAATGGATGTTTTTTGGACAAAGGCCATTTTTGATGGGTACAAAATAACTCATTTCCAGTGATTGTAAGTAATTTTTTTTTTTTTTTGTATTCTGTAAATATGTGTATAACCAAACGAAACTGGTTTTCATATTTCAAAAATTTTGAAAACATGAACCTCTAGGATGAAAAAAGGTTAAAATTGGGGAAAGTAAAAAAAAAAAACGTTTGTCCACAAGAATGGAGCAAAGCTGAAAGTAATATAAAAAAGTCCCAAATATACAAAAGTTCCCGTTGCAACATTTATTTAATATTTGAGCCGCGTCAGATAGAAATCGACCTTATGGGCACTAAAGTAAATACATGGAAAATGCAATAAAAAGAAGGGTAAAACTGATATTAATAAGATAAATGATCTTTTGTCACTTTCCATATGCAGAAAAATATATATAACATTAAACTGTATGCTATACTACGAAGCAAGAAACGATACATGTACATGTATAGCTTTGTCATAAGGTCGATTTCTATCCAGCGTGGCTCATTTGTTTTCAACCATGTCACCATTGTTCATCGAGTAATGGTCGTTGACACAGATTCAGTTGGTTGAAGTACCATACTATGTACCACCCATAACTTTGAAAACACTTTAGGTTTTGTGAATATTTTTCTATTGAAACAATTTAAAAGTGAAATTTATATTATGCAAGGAATAATATTCACCAATTACCTATTTATTATGTTGTTGTTTTCTGCATAGAAGACGTCAGGATTTTGTACATTTTTATATTCGTCTGAAAGTAAGACCCAACCAACAATGTTAGAATTTTGATTTAGTTCTGACAAAATTTGTCATTCCTGCAGTGGTACGCAAAGTCGCAACGTTGTGTCACTGCGGCACATGCAATATGACCAGTGCCCGAGATTACTCTCTCAAATCCACAATATTGAAACACAGCTTCATTAGTCAAATGTTACCTTGTCTTGTAAGGCGAATATTTAGGGTAGTCTGTGTAGATGATGATGATGTATGACAACAATTTAATTCAGCATTTTTAATACATACTACAGGGGATATCAAGGGAACTTGTCATACAGTCATAAAACAAGGTGTAATACATTTCACATGTACAAATGTATCGCAATATATAGATGTATATTACATCGTCTGATTGTAATGACTACCTTACAATGTTTCTAACTAAACTGAATTTCGAAGCTTTCCGGAATACTGGGCTTTTAGTTAACTATTATACGTCTGAAAATTCCTCAGTGGGACTCAAAGGCATACCGTTGTGACACTGCTGCACCACATTACCTGTGATAAGGCAGCGCCCTTAATATTCTATATACAAATATAACATTTATAAAAGTGCTGCCTTGTCTATCTAGGGATAGTCATAAAACCTATGATTGTACAAATGTATAGTCCGTTTGTTGGCTTTTAAAAAGGGAAAGTATTATTTATTTAATGTTTAAGATAATACATACACCTTTTTATGCAAATATGTAGATTTTATACTTTTTTCTTTTGTTTAAGATAATACATACACCTTTTTATGCAAATATTGTAGATTTTATACTTTTTTTGTTTTTCCACCAGTCAAATTGATTGTTTTTACATTTTAGTTTGATAGCAACTGAATGTATTGTACGGGATGACATTGAATAGAACTTATCATACAGTCACAGAAAATATAGTGTCTGATTCTAGTGACAAATGTAATCTACCCCTCTAGATTCCAGTACTACAGGTAATAGAGAATATTTAAAATCAGTTATCAAACTCAGGTTGCAACCTTATGTAGGAAGAAATAAGTTGGTTAGAAGCATCATGTAAGAACTTTAAAATTACTTTAGAACTAAGCAACAAATGTGTGCACTGCCGGAAAGAAATCGCTTAAAGCGCTGGGTCGTCAGCTTAAAAAGCAAGCAAGCTAGCCTTGAGTCACTATGGACGAACATACGTAAATGATTTCGTATTACAAGTATATTGAAAAAAGAAGACTGACGGTACTGGATATACACATAAACAAAGAAGATGTCAGACAAATTAACGAAATCTTAAAAGCTTGATACCTCATGTAACCATTTTGAAGAAATAGGGAAAATATTGATTTTATGCGAACCTTGCAAGACATTTTCCGGAAAGGACAGACGACACAATAAAATAGTAAGACAGACATTTTATAATCTACTTACTAATGATATATCACTGTCTGGATCCTCTATAATGGTCGACTGATGTTTACTTTTAACACTTCGGTTACTGGATCCACCGGATGAGAGTCTCTCTCGCATTTCGTTGAATAAATCGCTAGCAGCTGCACCATGAGAACGAGATTTTTTGTCTTTTGTTAACGACTTCTGATCAGAATTATTCAAACGTTTTAGAAGTCGCTGCACGCCGCCATGATTGCAAATATCCTCTCTATGAGCAATTGAATCTCCAACAAAATAAACGGATTTTCCATTCAGAATTGAATCAACGATTGTCAGCTGTTCGTGTCGCAATTCTGAACAATAATTAAACGACGAAAAACCTTCGTTATTTTGCTGATAAATGTTTGCACCGTACTTTAACAATTCCTTTGCAACATTCAAATTAAAAAAATGCTTAGTCACTGGTAAGTGAAGTGGTGAATTTCCTAATGTATCTTGGACACATGGATCGGCGTTATTTTGCAACAATAAGCGAACAATATGAGTTTTACCAAAAACAACAGCGGCGTACAAAGGCGGCAAATTATTGAGTTCTTCTTGATTGTAAAATGATGACAGATCGAATGAACCATTATTTGCAGGTTGGGGGTCTTGATGATGGAATGTTGTGCTGTCGTCTGATGAAATCGTTATATTAGGTGTTTCTCTACGACATCTTTGAAAGAAATTATTGTCATCATGGAAATCATGCGAAATGTAAGGATGACGCACGTTAATTTTCTTCCAGTCAATAAAATTATTTCCTTTCGAAGCAACATGCATCAAATTGGTTGTCGGAAAATTTGGATCAATACCGAATTTCAACAAAAGTTTAATTACTTCAACAGAATTAGATCTTATTGCTACATGAAGTGTTGTTTTGAATATAGATGGTATATCTGCTTCAGGGGTTACGCTTTCTCTTCGATCATGATCGAAAATATCAAGATACGTTGGACTCTTCCGAAAATTGAACTCCCCTTCTTGGCTTATTCTACTGCTTGGTCGTCTGCTTCTTGCAGGCTCAGACATTGATTTGTCATGATGAAAGCGATCGACTAGAAAATGAAGAGGAAATTTATTCTGATGTAAATCCAGTAATTTTTGTGTTTTGAAACAATTGTTTTCTTTCAAAGATTTTTCAAGCTGTTCAGCTTCAGCAGACAAATCAAAAATGGAAGATGTGATGCTACTTGCCCTCTGAGCTGCTGAGGAACCAGAGCTTCTAGGCGTCAACCAGATATTGCTTGGCAGGGATAACATGTCCGGACTTAATGACTCTTTTCTGGCCTCTTCAATTTCAGGGACCACGACCAGGTCGGGGATGGGACTTCTCATATTTCGATCACGTGACCACGAATCCATTTCAAAAATCGGCTCTGCAAGAACAAAAAGAAAAGGTCTCAGGATTGACAAAAAATGATTTTGAAAATAATTATTAATTAAAACACCAAAAAAGACAACAACAATATAAATATGTAGTGTTGAATCGGAAATATTCCCATGTTCATTTATTATCCTCTGAAATAAACCAGACTGCAAAATTTGTTGCATTATTCAAAAAAAATAACAGTTCCTGAATTTTCAGTATATTTTCATTTATTCAGCTACATTTAACCGCATATTTACAGTTAAAACGACAACCTAAAGGCATTTCATCAAGTGTTGCTGTGGTATAGTACAACTAACGCCATGGGTTCAAAAGTTTAATTTGTTTAATTCGCAAAGAACAAATCCAGAATCCTTGCAGAAACGTTTCAATATTAGGTGAATGTCTGACTATTTTATACATATTTATATGCATCTCTCAAAGTATAACACAAAAGTTTAGTAGCTTGCAGTCATGGAAAGGACATTAAACTGGAAGAAATTTTAACAAACGAGTCTATGGGAAATACATACTATTATACCGTTTTGTTTGAAACTATAGCCAGATTTAACTAACACTTTCCTCGGTAATTCTGGATGGTCCAATGTCAGTTTGTTTTCGAAATCACGCCGACCTGATGTAAGTATCGTCAACAATGATATATAATGGCGGCTCACCATGAGCCTGCGTGATTTCTACAAATATAACTTAAATGTTGCCAGTATCAAGATTGAGTATTTTTTATGGTTTCAAACTAGAAGTTATGAATACGTATTTTATATGGTTTTCTGTTGTAAAAATATTATATTGTAATTTTGACATCTTTTCTCAGCATTTAGGTATATGACGAGATAGGTACGACTGGTACAAAATGATAAAATACTATATATATATATATATACAACATCGTCTAAGTCTAGTGACAACTTTACAGTGTATCTTTCCCACTGGATCCAGAAGTTTTTCGGGATACTGGGTCAACAAATATTTATATAAACGTCTGAAAATTACCCCAACAGTGTTAGAATTAGATTTAATGCTGACAAATGTTTATCGTTCCCTCAGCGGGACTCGAACCTGCACCATTGTGACACTGCGGCACCGAATCGCCTGCATTAAGACCAGCGCCCTA